>JAXGGA010002314.1:0-125345 GCA_038373865.1 Uloborus plumipes | reverse complement strand
CTTTTTGGCAATTTCCTGTTTTTACTTCCTTTTACGTAGTAAAGGAAGTATTGTGATCACGAAAAAAATTTCACTCAAATTTCGGTCTAAATATTGACTTTGCTCACCCCTGAGTGAATGTCGCGTAGTTTTTTCGACCTGTCAGCACGTGCATATGTACCTAACAACATACAAACAGCCGAAAAATCAATTTCGACCACTCCCGAGTAAATTACGACGAGTTTTCTCGTGACGTCTGTATGTACGTATGTGCGGATGTATGTGCGTATGAGACTCGCATAACTCAAAAAAACTATATGCCGTAGAAACTTCTAGCTTGGTATGTTGGCTCTGAGGGGGGTCTAGTTGTGCACCTCCCCTTGTGATTGCATTCGAATGTTCCTAAAGGGGTCTTTTACCCCTTTTTTGGGGTAAATCAATGTTAATTTCAATACAGACTCAAGTGATATGAACTGGCGCCACCACTTGGCGACATGTCGCGAAGCTTTTGGTCGCCAAGTGTTTTACGCCAACTTGGCGACATATCGCCAAGTTGGCGACAAATTTGGCGAAAAAATTATTTTTTGAATTTGGGTTCAACTTGGCGCTATTGGCGATATTTTGCGAAAAATTCACTAAATGATATTAAAATCAGCAATATTTAGAAAAATAACCATTGTAAAATATTTTTTGCATTGTTTCGTGGTAGATTAGGGGAGTAAATATTTGAATTGTTACCTTGCTCACTCCAAGCACTTTTTTTAATACTTAAGGCAACTACTAAGAAATTTACACGTAAAAGGAAGTAGTGTGGAGTTCATACCAGATTTTTTTTCTACGTTTCAATTGAAATTTGGTTCAAACGTTAAAATGCTGTTTTCGTCGCACTTATCTGAAATAACTACGTTGTCTGTCACATATAATGTATTTTTGATGTGAGGTGTTAAAATTTTTTTTAAAAATAATTTCTTAAAAGTCTCAAAATTTTTTTTCCAAACTTCAATGCAATGGCGGCAGATCAAGAAATGGACCAAAAAATTTCAAAATTGTTTCTGAGCAGTTTGCTCCCCAATGGCACCTTTTCAGCAATATCCATCATCGAAACAAAAGAAAAAGTCATTTTCGGCCCACTCTACCCTACAATAGAATTTAGTTATTTCAATTTCAAAAATTGTTCATTTTTTTTTTCATATTGAATAGTCTAATTAAGAAATATTGAATAATTAAAGGTTTCAATAAGGTGCGCAAAAAAAGAATGCTAAACTGTTGAAAACGGAACAGTCCTTTGTAGTAGGGTGACGCCGAGTCCAACATTAGTTTTGATGACCACAACTATCAAGAAGGAGGTCGAGGGGTTACTGAATTTTTACTAATTTTATTTTGAAGTATTTTTTAATTTTTCAATGCATCTTTGAAACAGGAATCTAAATGCAATACACCGCCAACTCGTTCATTTCGATCCATGGACTGCAGTTTCGGGCTTATTATGCCCTCATCAGCATGGAATACGAAAGTAATCGAGTTGGAGGCAAAAATCCTCTTATTGAGCAAAGAGAGCCGAAAAGAACTGGTAGCTAATGTAAAATTAGAATACCAGCGAGTGACCGCACATGGGAACGGTACAACTCGAAAATTTTTGAAGTTTCTACTCTTTCAGCAAAGTGCTTTTAAGGTAACCTAAATATGAATGCTGAAGAAAGGTAAATGACGATAAAATATGTCACTGGGCTATCTATCATTGCAATTTAAAGACTATGATTTGATTAGAAGCATTAGAGCTATTAAGCATCGCTCATAACCAGGAGCATAGCATGTGAGGACTTTTATGACTCTCCATCTCCCCCGCAGAAAGTGGATTCTGGTTGTATTCCCAAGTAGCACACTTCGTTTTTTAAAGGTTGTAAAATGGTTATTAACGTTGTGATAACCGATTAAAAACGTTTAAACGTTTTTTGTGCTACCAGGGTTAGTGCTCCGAGGTACCACCTCACACACCAAAGCTCCCGCAACTGCCACAGGGTTGCCACAGGATACTTAAATGCTACTTTTTGCTACTTTTTTGGACACAAGGCGACTTTAGCTACTTTTTTATGCAAAAACAGGCCGAAAAGCTACTTTTTTTTCACTGAATAAGCTTTTTTGGAGACTTTTTCCCCCCAACGCTATTTTTTTTTTTTTTTAAACACCTGGAGATTTTCTTTCACCCATGGTTTTAAATCATTTACATTTCAAGAATAAAACCTTCCCTAAATAGACGTTATGGGCTACACCAATCCACTGCATCCAATCAACAAGTTGGGCTTGGCTTAAGTGATACAAAAACGAAAGTCGATCTTGTATGGAACTGATTTGCATACTTCGTACTTTACCGATATCTGAGCTTTTCCGGAAGCTGAAACCTTATACAGTGCAGATCTTTGCAGCAACCTCGACTGGGCACAGGGCAGCTATAGTGCGATACAATACTTTAGACAAAATGCAAATATATGAATAAAAAGAAAATTATTCAGCGAAATGCTTTCAAATTTCTATTGCGGGTAGATAAAATTGTCCAAATACCTGTCTGGAGTTTTTAAAAATATAACCGAAACGAAAATCGAAAATTACAAAAGAGATATTTTTTTTTGCTGTTGCAAAAGTTTAGACAAAATTCCGATTTAATGCAAATATCTCTTGAAAGGTAATTGTTGGAGGAAAGGTGGGGCTTTTTGCTTCGACTATAAGGTGCAGGGATTGCTGAATGAATAATCAAACTCCCAAACTCTCTGTAGTTCTTGTGTAAAGAAGAAGAGAAAGTTTGTAAGCCAAAATTTGGAAATGAAATCACTTTGCTAATTTTTCATCTTTTAAATTAGCCTTTGTATGATAGTGCATTGTTTTTTACTTCGTGGAGAGCAAATTCAGACATGCGTATCGATCAAAAAGGCCAAGAAAAATTATATTTCTTAAGGATGAAGGAACTATAAAAACGGCTCGAACTGAAGATTCGCCCCTTTATCCTACAAAACTTTTACTTGGGTCAAGAACAGCACGTGACAGCTAAGTAGATGAACAACTGAATCGGGATGCATCAAAAAAAAAAAAAAAAACAAAGAATTGTGCTTGAGCCTCTTTGGAAACTGTGTCCCAAATAAGCCAGATTTTAATGTAAAAGTGGCACAGCATATGCTCATCGGATCTTTTCTCTAGTCAAGCTAATAGAATTATAATCCATCTAAGCCACCCAAATTTTAATAATTTTCGTCAGAGAAAGTAACATTCATTTTTAGTCACATTTAGTCTCATGGTAATAGTGAAGTAAAGTAGGGGTTTTCAATATCCAGGAGAGTTCTTTCGGAAGATAAATATTTGATGTCGGAATGTGTATTGAATGACAGGCTTATTATATGATGCTCTGAAGCGCTATTCTACAGTTACACAATTCCAAATTGATAAAGAACTTTTAAATTTAGCTTTTGGTGCACGCAAATCATACCAGTTCTACCTTGAAGACTAGAAGAAAAAGAAGGAAGAGCAAATGAGATTAGAAAAAGAAAATGAAGAAAAGTTTAAACAAAGAAAAATAGAAAAAGAAAAGCTGTCAAGTTTGAAGGGATCTGTTAAAAAGTTAGAAGAAAAAGTCAAACTAGTAAATAGAGAGAGAGAAAGGACACTCAAAAATCAGCTGATGTACTTTTTAAACAGGCAAACCAGAGGCTAAAATCAGCTATTGAAGCAAAAGACACTGAAAGTATTAGAATAGCTCAGGGTATGTTAGAAGGCAGTATAAAGTTGAGGAATAGGGAAAGAGAGCATGAAGATGAAGAAAATAAATTAAATTGCTTAGTGAACAAAAGGAAAATACTTTGATAGAGTCATTTTTCTGTAAAAAACCAAAAACATGGATTTTCAGAATAAATTTTCTGTATTTATGAGTATATTATTATTTTTTCTTTTGAATGGTAGCAGTCTTGTAAAATAAATTACCTCGATTGTACTCTTTTGTTTTTTTCCCTCATTTGTATCTTTGATTTAATGCATCAGTTCAAAACCTGTCTATTTTTTGAACTTGTTTTAAAGCATTACTCATATTCAGTTTAGCTTGTCACATGTTTCTATTCAGCTTCTTTGCAACTTTTTTTTTCATGGCTACTTTTTTGCAACTTTTTTTATTTTCAAGGCAACTTTTTTGCAACTTTTTTAGTATTTTTAGGCGACTTTTGCTACTTTTTTGTGACATTTTCCCTGTGGCAACCCTGTGCCACAACTCGTGGTTTAACCGTGGGACATTGAAGAGCACTTTGTTGTTGTTGTTTTAAAATCCAGATGAGAAGCCGAGCAAACCCTGGTCCAAGTACCCAGAGATATTGATTCACTTGGAGGACTTCGTGACCATGAGCTTTTTTTCACGTGCGTCAGTCTCCATCAGTGAAGACTGGATCTTTGAGCCCGGCAGCCTCCGGTTACGAGTCCAACGCCTTATCGATTGGGCCACTGCGGCTGCTCCGAGGCACAAACCATCAGGCTCGAAGAATTTTGTGCCGAATTTTTAAGGCTGTAGTGTAGGTGCCGTGGGGTCTACTAGATGCAGGTACTCATGCCCGAGATAATCTCGGGCACAGCACTGGTGTTCGAAAATGTCACGCCCGAGTATTACTCGGGGTAATTTTTTTTTTTTTTTTTGAGTGCATCGTATTGTTATACCCGAATATATATCGGGAGACGTTTATTTCGGCTTCATCTCTTTGTCAAACCCGACTGTTTCTCGGGTTTGTGCTTGGAAAAGTGTTTCCAGTTATACCACACAAGACTGAATTACTGAAAGGTATTCACTTTTATTTATTTATTTTTTTTTCATTTATTTATTTTTTAGAAAATAATTAATTTTTTTTTCATTTTTAGAAAATAATGCTCCACTAGAAGCGAACTTTACAACTGCCATGTTGAGTGGCAGCCGCCTCAAGCAAATATGCAGTGGCTACAAAACTTTAAATATTTTACCCATGTGCTTCAAAATATCATTTTTTTAACGACTAAGTATATTTTATTTTGTACTAAACATTTGATTTTTGCAATAGAAAAATTTGACAATTTGTGCATCCAAATCATCAAAATAACTTGACAGTTAAAGCGTTAATGTATAAAGATAGTAGATACGGAAATTTTAGAAATGTAAACAAGTTAGAACTAAGTTGGGAAATCTTTATTATGGAACTCCTTTCAGTACATTACTTTTGGAAAAAGTTCATATTTGAGGGTTGCTTGCTCAAAGTGTTATCAAAGCTATAGGGAACTCCTTTTCCAAGTTATGAAGAAGATTTAGGGCCAAGGCAGGCCTCTTGTCGTTTTGGTCGATGGGCCACCCAGAACATCATAAAACTTACACTATTCCAATTCTTAGCCGGTGCCCTAGTTCTCAACTAGGCTGACATGAAAGAACATTGTAGTCTAAGAGCCTGCAACGTCGAAAAAACAACAATTTTAAGACGTCTGGCTCTGTAATATATCTATCTTTCCCTGGGCTTCTCACGCCGGGTGTCTGGCTGCCGAGAGTGGTTGTGGTTTTTGCTGTGCATCTTACTTTTCGGGGATGAAAATCGTCCGCGGATCCGCGATTTTCCGTTTTTTTGTAAATTTTCTTTCTTTCCACGATCAAAAAATGAATGTTGCATTGAGTTTAGAAAAAGAAAACACTCATTATTAAAATAAAGCTTAAAATAAGTAGATTAAAAGTGGTAGAAGTTGAAAATACTTCCAAATTCCAAAATAATGGAAATGTTTTCAGGATGCAGCAGGATTGAAACCTCAAGGATGACATGCAATTAACAGCGAACTATGCACTCTATTTTGGCATATTGCCAAAAAAATAAGTTGGCGTTGTTGGAGGTAGAAATTTAGAAAATTCAGCTAAAATATTAGAGATCTTAGTCAAAAAATCGCGAACATTCATCAAAATTACTGAAGACCAAACAATATTAGAGAAAGCATTCTTGAGATACCCAAATCAAATTAATCTAAATTGCAAATCCCTCCCCCCCCCCATCCAGTTTTTTTGTTTCTACATTGTTATGAACGACTTGAAAAATAAATAGTGAATATATAAGCAATTAGGAGGTTTTGAAAAAAATAAACGTGCCTTCAATGTACCAATTTTACTTTCAATTTCACGACGCAAATTAAGAGGAGATTTCGCATAATGTTTAAAAAAATCTGTCAAAATTTTAAGATCCGTTTTAACCCATTAATGCCTAGCGTCCCTTTTTAGGGACGGTCCGAAAAGTGTGTCTGAATTTTCCAAAAATGAACATTTCAACCAAATAATTGTGTTCAATTATTACTTTGGTATTGCTTCAATTCTGTATTAACAGATTGCAGCACATAACCGCTGTAAAGTGTGATCTGTAGCCATTTGATTATGATCTTTATCAAAAATGACATCGTTCGCAATCTCAAGAACAAAAAGCTAAGATTTTAAAGTTATTAACAAGTAAATCTATCTGTGTTTGACATATGTGCTACTTTGATCGATGTTTTAGTTTACCTTTTTTTGCAATTTTGTAAATTTTAAATTTTTTTAGGATTTTATAGCAATTTAAGAACGTCCCTAAAAAGGGACGCTAGGCATCAAAGGCTGCATTGTTTAACCGTTGCTGATTTCTTGCTTAGAATCTATAATTTATATCAAAGAAGTTAGTAAATGTTTTTAGACTGAAAAACAGATAATAATTGTCATTTTTAAAACTTATTTTATTTTCAAAATCTAATTAAATTAAATTAATTAATATATATAAACTTAATTATACAATGTTCTTAAATATTTTCTCTTCTTTTTTTTTTAATTACAAAAAATACTCAAGGTAAATTTTGAAAGAAAGCTATTTCAAAAATGTAATTCTTTAAAACACTAATTATTCCTTATATTTCATTACTTTTCCATTATGCATTTAGGTGTTTATTATTGTTTAATCTGACTGTTGGAAGAAGCTCTAAGCTGTTTCAGAAGCTTAGCATTTCACCTTGATGAAGAATTCAAGGATTGCATATGTGTCTGTTGTTTGGGAAAGGGGGGGGGGGTTGCAGATTTAATTTCAGAATTCCCTGAGCATGCCTATTTTGATCTCTACTGTGAGAATTTATTTACTTCTCTTGCGCTCCTACGTGATTATTTGTCTCAGCAAGGTTTTGTGCAAGAATCGGATTAAAAAATGCTCATGAACTGAAGTTACGTTGTTCAAAAAAGAAAAGAGAGGAAGTTTTGAATAAATGTCGATGACAGGTAAAATAATATTACGTTGGTTCGGTGGAATAATAGCAATGTCATAACTATTGCATTGAATCTTCATGGAGTTTATCCTATTGTAAAGGCTAAGCGATTGTCCAACAGCGAAAAGAAAGTAATTGAAATTGATGAACCAAATATATATGGTTGCTCAATACAAACGTTGCATAGGGAAAAAGATCCCATGCATCAAATATCGGGAACTACTGGTTTTTGATCCACTCTAAAAAATGGTGGTAGCCGCTCTTCATTTTTATTTCAAAAGCTGCTGTACAACATGCATTGAGCTCAAGAGAGTTGAGTTAGGTATTATGGGGCTAGTTGTTATATTGTTTTAAATAAGACTCAGGTAAGATGTGCCCATTGAAGTAAAAGACCTTATCGGAATGCAGCAAATGCAATACGTAGGTTTGCAGAACAAATGTTTTGCTGACTTTCATACTCAACAACACCAATATTTCCTTGTTCTCTGAATCTATTTCCCAGTTTATGTTAATTGCTGCTTTTATTTCTTCTTATAAATTGTCATTTTCAATATTACATCGTAGGCAGAAAAAAAATTTTGGTAAAAAAGTATGTACCCTCTGGTGCCTAGCGTCCCTTTTTAGGGACGATTTTTCTTTCTTAAATAAAAAATTTATTTTTTACATGATATTTTTTTAACTATTTTTCCTGTCCATTAAACACAATTGTAACCAGTATACAAAGTATCGTTGAAAAATAAAATGTCAGGCATTAATGGGTTAAGATTCCCTCTTTTTTGACTTTGAGCTGTTTTCATCTCTGTATTGGAAAAAATAGTGATTTTTAATTTTCTTAGATTCTTTTTTTTGTTTGAAAAGAACATAAAATAAATTAGACAAACTTGAATACCTTATTAGAAACAATTTTTTTGAAAAGAGATAACTCCTTGCTATAAAAGACAAACTTTTCGGAAAACAATGAATGGATTGACCTATAAGCAGCAGAATTTTCAGCAATGGTTACTGGGAAAGAATAAAGGCAGAAAAAAGTGGACTTACACAGTGATGTCATTTCAAGTTTTTCCGGGGGGGGGGGGGAACACAAGGGGGGGGGTGTAAAGGGTAGAAACACAATACAATTTCACCGGAAAACAACAAAAAACACGCCCACTTAAATGTAAATACATTGATTTCTCTAAGTCAGGGGGGGGAGCAATTGACCCCCCCCTAACCCTCTAAATGACGGGCCTGGACTTACAATTGCGAGTGGCTGTCGACTAAAAGTGGTTTTTGTAACTGTGAGTCAAGTTACAGAGGTTTGCACCCATTGAAAAAAATTAACCATTGGATCAACTATTGGAAAAACAAATGTCGACTTAATGAGGTTGTCGAGTTATCCGTGAGTCGAGTTACCGGAGTTCCTGTCTACTGTATAAAGTACACTAATCAATTGTTGAATAGCATAAACACTTTTAAGGATGTTTTGTGTGTTGCAATACATTGTTTCAAAATAAATTTTCTTACACTTTTACCAACAATTAAGAGCGTATTGCCCATTGTTAAAAACTCATTTTGAGAAAGAACTCGAATCTTGTTTGCTGCGTTTCAATTTCAGTGATTTATAAGGTGAGATTTTAGGATTTTTTACTTGCTTTTTGAGAGCTATTCCTATTGAGGTAAGATGAGAAACATATTTCTTGAAATTAGAAAGAGATTCTGCGTAGAAATATTGAATATGAAAAACGAATAATGGTGTAATAGTATGAGTACGGGTAAATCAGTGGTAAAAGTTCAACTCAATTGCTTTAAAGCTGTTTTTTAAAAAAAGTTGGTCGACATTTGATTTACTTTTCATTTCAAAGTACTTTAAACTGAAATTAACTGCTTCTTTCATAGATTTATCTTACGATTTAAGTTTTTAAAAGGACAGAGTATGTTCATCATCTGTGAGCTGAACATGTTTCAATTGAAAAAGCAAATTAAGCTGAAATTGTGTTAACTCTGTGTTATATCGAAACATGATCTTTTTTTTTGAAAATCGTCAACTTTGAGATCATTCAACTACTGAGGCAAAGAGGAAATCATGTCATTTTATGTTTTTCTGAGTACTATACTATGGTGAGTCATTCATCCTACACTTATTTTCGAGGGTATCTGCCGGCTTTAGCAGCTATCCGGACCCGAACAAGGCAAAAAAAGTAACAAAAATAACATTTTCAATGCACCTTGCCCCCAAAGCCAAATTATTTATGCTAGCTTGTATCTAGGAGGGGCGACTGGGGACGGTTGTGACGCGGGGCGGTTGTGACAGTCGTCATATTAGCTAAACCATAATTAATACCTGGATGAAGCAACAAGCAAAGAGAGAAAGTATCAGCGTGTTTGTCTGAATGTGTAAAGCATTGCGGTAGCCATCGAGCGACATTAACGCTAGCAGAGGGGTTGGTTACTTTTTAACAGTCAAAAGTCAGTTTTTTTGTTCGATGTCTTTTAGTAATTCCTGTTGAATGGATACAGATAGAGAAATGAAAGTTTTCTCCCCGTTAGTAGTGAACCTTAATAGTGAAATAGTAGTGATTACTTTTTACGTAGGCTATTTTGTATTGCCATGGCGATTGCTGTTTTCAAAAGTAGTGGGTTGGGGTCGGTTGTGACAAATTGCGTGGGGACGGTTGTGACACGAGTAAAACATGTTTTTATCATATTTGATGCCCATAATACGCTTGGAGAAGACAGAAATAGGGCAGTGTGACCTAATGAAATATAAAAAAGCTTATAAAGAAGTGAAACTTTTTTTTTTCTTTCGGACAGCTTTAGAAATGAAACGTTAATCGTAAGTCTTTGCTACAAAACATTCATTTGTAAACGCGATGGAGCCGGTCGGCGCTGTCACAATGAAAACAACGTGTGCATAGGTTATATTGCTCATAATAAAGTGCTTTTGAGCTTACATATACGCTGAAAGCAGATATGAGAGTAAAATGGCTACTGAGAAATGGTTCCGTTCATTTATGAATAGAAATGTTTCACGTCTGTTCGTGTAGCTAATGCAACTAGCCTTTCAAGAGTAACAAGCTTCAATAAAACAAATAAATGTGGAAACTTTCTTTGATACTTGAGAATTGTTATGAACAGACACGGTTATGACCCACAGGATGTGCATAATGTTGCCGAAACAGACGTTACGAAATTCCAAAAACCTGATATTTTGTAAAACTTGGTATAAGGCTACTTCAACTGAACGAGACACATTGTCAAATGTTAAACTTTCCCAGATGAAGGTTATGTTGAATTACGTTTAATATTACTTGAAATTAAAAGTGATCTAGACTGTTTTGCTGTATTTTTGAACTTGTCACAACCGACCCCAAGCACTGTCACAACCGCCCCTGGGGCGGGGTCGGTTGTGACATGTTTTCCTTTTTTGTTTAATTTGGGTCTGTGAGTTAACTATTGTACTTAGGGAGAAAATTTTAGTGTTTATAAGCAGGAAAATAAACACTTTAACATAAAAACAACTTTAAACCAGCTCACAGGCATTGTTAAGGGATCTATGGGAAGGCAAATAAAAATTGTCACAACCGTACCCAGTCTCCCCTATCAAGTAGTATCCATATTTCGAAAAATTAGCATGGGTCACTCATTGCTTTGGGGCAAAACGATCATACAGGCAGGATCAATGCCGTAACCAGAAATTATTTGGGGAGGGTTTTACCAAACCTATTTTTCCTGAAATCTTTTAAGTCAGTAAAATTTGATTTCATGTTCTATAATATATTCTGGTATTGTAAAGAAATTATGTTTGAAATAACTAGTTTCAAAGTAAATAAGAAAATTAAAATAAAATAGCAATAATAATTATTTCAGTGAGAAACCATGAAAAGCATTTTTGTAGTAGTTTTGAAACATTTCGGAAGGGGTTTGAACCCTAAAAATCCACCCCTTAAATACGGCGCTGGGCAGGATACATTATGACTGCAAGGAACATGGAGCAACAGAGCACTGGAATTCAAAAAAAAAAAAAAAAAAAAAAAAAAAAACTGAATCGTGATTGCGAACATTCTGAATTTTCAGTAACAAAGTTTTTTTTTTATTTTCTTATTTATACATTTATATTTTGGAAATGAAAAAATACTTAATTGATGGATTCATCATCCTCGTCTTTAAAAAGTGCTGTATAACCGCTTAAAAGATCAAGAATTGAGGCTCTAGCCCTATTAGTGATGTATTCTCAATCCCTGCTAATATGAATAAACGTAGAGGAAGCGCTTTAAACGAGTACACGATCTTAAAAGTACACAGAAATGAACAATTTTAAATGTTCAACTTGGTGCTTTCCACAGTATTATCAGTTTTCAGCAACATGCTTTTTATTTTCAGCTATCATGGAGAATTTTGATTTGGATATCTATTACGGATCGTGGTGGTCCACCGAAGAGGCTGATAACGAGGGCTTCGACCTACTTGCTGCGGAACGGGCCAAAATGAAACCCGCAAAGAAAGGCAAAATCCAAAAAATGCCAAAGAATAAAAACGAGCCCTTCAAGCTTGGGCATTGGCTCGACGCACATGGCGTCTGGGAATTGCCACCTCCTCCCCCACAAAAGAAAAAGGGGTTCCTTCAAAAAATCATAGCTTACGTCAAGAAGTGAGCTTGAAAGGAAAATAAATTTAGGCTTCACTACGTGGATGCGACCCACATAAAAAAGCGCCACATTTATCACCAAATGTTCTAAAGAATTCCAAAACAAATGATCTTAGCTAGAGCACTGCTTTTAAAATTCAATTCAACTTATGAGAAAAAAAAAAAAAAAACAAAACAAATCTTCTACAGAAAAGGACTCATAGCGTATCAAGTAATAATGACTCTTCGGATTATGATAAAGAAAATGCGATCGGATCCACTAATTGCCAAAATACAACACTTGAATGAAAAACAGCTCTTCCTGTAAAACAAATTAATAAATAGCCGCTTAAAAAAGACAGTCAAGTAGCTCCAAGTATTCTTAAAATTTTTACAATGCAAAATAAAAACCACAGCCGGCGACGAAACAGTAATATGAAGAATTTCATTATCCTTAAAGTCATAGGAACGAAGTCGAAGCACGGAATCAGAAAGAAAAAATCTTTTGCATCTGCTACTGCAACTAACCTTTGACAAAACTAGTATTTAAATTCGATGTAGTAGAAGATCCATTAGAATCTCCTGTTTTCGGGTCTGAAAATGATGAAGGTACAAGTTTCCTTAGCAAAGCAGAGAAAATTCATTACATTTACTACCAAATGTTAAAAATAATTCCTAAGCAAATGACCTCCAGCAAACATTGCTTTTCTAAAGTTCATTTCAAGTTATTAGATAAAACCAAATCTTCTCTAAAAAGGACTCATAGTACAATAATTCCTTTGACTATGAAAACGAAAATTTATTGGACTAACTAAACGAAAGATGCTACACTTGAATAATATCAAAACAGACAAACAAACGGACAACTCTTCCTGAAGAACAAATTAATAAGCAGCGACTTAGAAGACAAAAGTGGTCAACTGGCTCTGAATCTTCTTAAAATTTTGACAACGCAAAATCAAAACAACAGCTGACGGAAAAAAAAGAGTAATATGAAGAACTGTATTATCCTCAAAGCCACTGAAATGAGGTTCAAGCACGGATTCAGGTGAAACACATTTGTATCTTCTACTACACTGATCCTTTCGGCAGAAGTAGTAACCAAATTTGTTGCATTAGAAGATTCATCAAAATCTCCTGTTTCTGGGTCTGAAAACGATGACGGTACAACAGCATATTTTGCGAAGTAGAGCAGATCCCAAACAAAACCATCCCAAGCAAAACCCAAATCTGCAGAAGCATTCCAAAGCAAATGATCTTAATGAAAATGTTAGGACTTCATCAAATGTCTTTTATACCCAGACTCTGCTGGTTCATTCGCTTCTCAAAAAGAAAAGAAAGAAAACGAAAAAAAAAAACAAAACATTTGCATTTAAAATTCAATTCAACATTTTACAAAACCAAATTTTCTACAAAAAGAACTCATGACATTTCAAGTAGTGAGGATTCCCCGGAACACAATAAAGAAAAACCAATTCGACCAATTAATCGGAAAAACACTGCTTTTGAAGGAAAAACAAGCAAGTAACAATTTTAGAACAAACTACTATTCTGCCGCTCAAAAGAAAAAAAAAAAAAAACAATTAAAAGCAGTTAATAACGGCTCAGAATTCTTTAAAATTCTAACATTGCAAAATCAAAACTATAGCCGACGAAAAAAAAAAAAAAAAAAAAACAGCAAGAGGAAGAACTGGTGAAAAAAATGCACTATATATTAAAAACTACAAAATCAAGTTCAAGCACGGATTCAGATGAAAACTTTTTGCATCTTCTACTGCAATGATCCTTTCGGCAGAACCAGAAACCAAATTTATTGCAGTTGAAGATTCATCAGAATTTCTTGTTTTCGGGTTTGAAAATGATGAAGGTATAATAGTTTCTATAGCAACGTTGAGCAAAACAAAAGCAAAACCATTATATCTAGTTCAGAAAGATTCCAAAGTAAATGGTAATAGAAAAATACTAAGACTTCATCTAATGGCTTTTATACAAACTCTGCTGATTCATTAAGCTTCCTAAAAAAAAGAAAAGAAAAAGAATAAGTTTACTGGCAAGACATTTGCCTCTAAAATTCAATTCAACATCTTACAAAAACAAAACTTCTACAAAAAAGAGCTCATGCCATATCAAGTTGTGAGGAACATAATAAAGAAAACTAATTAGACCAGCAAATCGGGAAAATACTGCTTTTTAAGGGAAAACAAGCACACATTCATTCTTTTAAAATAAATTAATATTTCGCCACTCAAAAAAAAAAAAAACAATTAAAAGCAGCCAACAGCTCAGAATTTTCTTAAAATTCTAACAATGCAAAATCAAAACAATTGCCGATGGAAAAAAAATGCAATAGGAATAATTTGTGAAAAACTGCCCTAAATTCAAAGTCACAGGAATCAAGTTCAAGTCCGAATTCAGATGAAACAACTTTTGTATCTTGTACTGCGATGATCCTTTCGGCAGAACCAGGATCCAAATTTGCCTCAGTAGAAGGTTCATCGGAATCTCCTGTTTCTGGGTCTGAAAATGAAGAGGATATTTGTAGCAAAGATCTGGGTCTGAAAATGAAGACGTTTCGGTAGCAAAGAAATCCCAAATAAAACCGTCAAATCTATTTCCAATAGCACAGAAAGATACCGAAGCAAATGATAGTTGTAAAAATACCAAAACTTCATCTAATAGTTTTTATACAAACTCTGATGATTAATCAGCAACTCAAAAAAAAAAGCCTACTTGGCAGATAACTGATTCAAAGTCAACCAGTGATGAAACCAAATATTTCACAAATATGAACTCATAGCTTTTTAAGTGTTGATTATTCTTTGGACTTTTAAAACGAAAGCCCAAGTCAAGCATCAAGTGTGGGAAAAAGTGCAAATGGAAAAAAAAACCTGACAGTTTAAACATGAAAAAATGATAAAGAACGGTGAGCACTCATTTTGAAAAATTGGCAAACCTGAAAAATTTACTATTAAATTTGACTAAATAAATTACTATTATTTCTATTTATTCGAGTTTTTCTTCTATTGCTGTATCAGACATTTAAAAAGTCATTCCACATTTTATTGGATCACGTTTTCATATCACAAGGAGTTAGGGATGCACCGATTAATAGGCGATTAATCTGCCATAATAGGCCACTTTGCCGATTATTAATAATCGGCAAAATCGGGCCGATTAATCGGCTGAAAAATATTTTTCAGATATTATTCTTTAAAGTATGCTTTCACTAGGAAACTATGATGAATAATTTTATTAACAGTAATAATAATCCTCACAGTTGATATAAAGTTTTTTTTAAATAAATTCTCCTACTTTGAATAAATATACATAAACAATGATGCAACATTTTTTTCGTGTGGCGATAGTTTTCTCCTTAGCACAGTGCTTTCAGATAACCTCTAATTTTCAAAGAATAAAAGTATTGAATTAAATTGCTACTGATTACTAAAATATATGAATTAAAAGTACTCCTAAATTGGAGTGTTTACCACACACTCCCCCACTCCTCCTTTTTTTTTTATAAATTTTTATTTCCAATTAACATAACTAACAATGTGTTAATAATATTATTGACACTAATATGAAAATTGGTTCTAAGAAATTTGATAAAATGTTGAAACTATTTTGTGAAAACTAGGAAAATGGAAAAAAATCTTCTCCCAGAAATAAATTACTTACTATTTCTAAACTTGGAATTGTATAAGAGATAAAAAATAGTGATGGTAAAATTGGTTGTAGAAAAACAATTATCCTTATCATTAATCGGCTATCGGTAATCGGCCAATTTGCTTATCGGTGCATCTCTACAAGGTTTCATATTTATCTTCCTTTTGACCATATTTCCTTACTGTTAAATAATTGTAAAAATTTATTTAAAAATAATTTATTCTGTTATTACGTTCCAAGCATTTCTATAAAATATATTTACTACAATCCTTGTGCTTGTTTCGAAAAACATAATCTTCCGAAATTCACTGATAGAAAAAGCAAAATTTAAAAATGCTCTCTAAAAAACTAAGTGATATTGATTGCTGGAATTTTGATAATTTTTATAAATTATAGGAACAAAAATATCTGATAATATTTAATTAATTTATTTTTTATGTCCGACATTACTGATTATTCCTCCTGTACCACCAACCAAGCAAGTTGGGAAACGCTGTATTAAGCCATGCTTAAAAAATGACTTTTTTTTTTCTCTGATTTTTGATTAAACTTCTTAATCGAGCTAGCAGTCACTGGTATTTAGTGATTTTCCCTTGATTCTTGTCCAGCTGGAAATGAATTAAAGAAACTACTAGTGTTACATCTGCGTAACACATTTTTCTTAGACGTTGGGCGGTTATCTACTCGTTATCTATTGTAATATTGAAGCGGATGACAAATTTTTAAAATAAGACCTAATGTTAAAGAACTATTCACATTTATCAGAACTATCTACGTTTTTAAAGAAAATTCTTACTCAATTTGGCCAAAAAATATTATAGTTGATTTCATCTTAAAATTTTAAAATCTTTTCCTTCTTTTTACATTGTTGCCAAACTCAACTTTGTCGCCTCGAGGTGGCAAGGGGGATCATTTCTTTCATCAAATAGTGTAACAACTCTTCATGAAGAAAATAAATGCCTTAGTTAAGTTAAAAATGCAAGACGTGTCCAAAAGTACAAATAAAATGTTGAAAAAGAGTTTGAAAACTCTAACAAATAGCTATTTCGTGGCTATTACAAATGAAACCCCATCATCAGTGCGAAAAGATGATGGGGCTTCATTTGTAATAGCCCCGAAATAGCTATTTGCTAGAGTTTTCAAACTTTTTTTAATATTTTATTTGTACTTTTGGACACGTTGTCTTGCATTTTCAACTTCATTAATTGTACTAGGTTTTCGACTGCTTTTCTTACAAATACCTTAGTGCAGAAATAGTGAAGTTTTAATCCAACGCTTTTTAGCACTAATACACACAGTATCCCTGCGCATAAGTGCTAAAAAACGTTGGATTGAAACTTCACTAATATTCTTCATGTTCTTTAATTTTAATAAACAAGGTAAATTTTGCGTAGTGACATTTCTTGGGGGAGAATCTAACCAAAATCTCTGTAGAACTGGTTTCACTGCTCGTATAGAACGAATGCAGGGAAAAAGAGCTCCATTTTCTTGAACGGCAACCATTTTTCCTGACATCAATTTCGAAACACATCTTCAAATCCAAGTACGAAATACGAATAAGTAAGTGTACACGTCTTTTTAAAATGACTTTGAACAATGAGGGGGAGAAATTACAATAACTAGGAACATATAAAATCTACGAAAAAAAAAATGCCTACTTCAGATATTGCTGTTGCCCATTTTGCTTCTTTCTCTGTAATCACATACAATAATGGACATTTCACATTTCATTTCACACTCCAGGGTCCCCCGTACCTACCACAGCTTCGTGGTTTAACCGGGATAGGGCCCTGAAGAGCGCTCTGTTCTTAATTTTGAACCAGAACCTAGGGTCGAGCAAACCCTAGGCCCAGCACCCCCAGAGGTATCGTTTCACTTGGAGGACTTTGTGACCACGACATCCCAGCCACCATTAATCAAGACGGTGGATCTTTGATCGGCTGGGATCGAACCCGGGTCCCCCCGGACACGAGTCCGATGCCTTACCGATGGTTTGGGGTCAAAATGTCGCGGCCGAAATGTCGCGGGCCAAAATGTCGCGGCAAAAATGTCGCCGAGCCAAAATGTCGCGGGCTAAAATGTCGCGAGCCAAAATGTCGCCGGTCCAAAATGTCGCCGAGCCAAAATGTCGCGGGCTAAAATGTCGCGGGCCAAAATATCGCCGGTCCAAAATGTCGCCGAGCCGAAATGTCGCGGGCTAAAATGTCGCGGGTCAAAATGTCGCCGGTCCAAAATATCGTCTGCCCAAAATGTCGCGGGCCAAAATGTCGCCGGGCCAGAATGTCGCCGGTCAAAAATGTCGCCAGGCCAAAATGTCGCCGGTCAAAAATGTCGCCGGGCCAAAATGTCGCCAGTCAAAATGTCGCCGGTCAAAAAGGTCGCCGGGCCAAAATGTCGCCGGTCCGAAAGGCCGCCGGTCCAAAAGGTTTCCAGTCCAAAATATAGCCGTTCCTAAATGACACTAAGTGCATAGTACAGATTTAATGTTTCCAGCAATTCACAAATTCAATGCAGCTTAATTAAGTAGCTCAATTTTACTAATAAGCTTATCACGATATGATAAATACACCTGTTTAGTAACTTTTTTTAAACGTAACAGTTTAGAAAATTAGCTTAATTTATTAACAAAAATGTAACTAAATTGATTTCTTCTAACGCTTAAATTATTTAAGTACCAAAATAATGCCATAGTTTATTCAGGGCTGTACTAGGGCCCAGGGACGCTAAATTTCTTCCTTTTTGATACGCTTTTATTAGTTTCACATGTGGGTTTGTTTGTTTTTTGTTTGTTTGTTTGTAGGTATGTAACTCTGACAAGGGGACCTTACAGGTTGTCACTCATCGATTTTGATGAGTTTTATATATTATGTAGAGGGACCCACCCTAAGTATTTTAGCAAAAGGATATGCCCCAATGCGCCTTAGTTTCCGAGATATAACGACGATCCAAAGTTCAGCTCGAAGTTATTATAGAGGTACGGTTGAGCAGTGGTCACAACAGCGGCCGTAGCCCAGTGAGCAAGGTCCCCCACTTCGACCGCTGGAGGTCTGGGGATCGAGTCCCGTGACGTATTTTTTTTTTCTTTAATATCGAAAAAAATTCGATAGTTAATGGAAAATTCGTTTAATTATTCATTTTTATTTTATTTATTTATTCATTTAGAAAATAATTTTTTTTTTTTCAATTTTTAATATTGTTAATTCACGGGACTCGATCCCCAGACCTCCAGCGGTCGGAGTGGGGGACCTTGCTCACTGGGCTACGGCCGCTGTTGTGCCCACTGCTCAACCGTACCTCTGTAACAACTTCGAGCTGAACTTTGGATCGTTATATCTCAAAAACTAAGGCGCATTGAGGAATATATTTTTGCTAAAATACTTAGGGTGGGTCCCTCTACATCTTTACTAATATATAAAGCAAAGCTGTAGAGTTTGTTTGTTTGTTTGTTTGTTTGAACGCGCTAATCTCAGAAACTACTGGTTCGATTTGAAAAATTCTTTTTGTGTTGAATAGTCCATTTATCTAGAAAGACTTTAGGCTATAGTTTGAAAAGATTCGATAAGCGATTCGTTTTTTATTCGAATTCAAGGCAATTTTCTCATTAATCGGCGAATACTGGGGTTAAAAATTACTTACACATATTAATGTTATATATCGTTGGAAGCAGAAAAATTTTGTCCGTCCTATGCAGTTTGTTCCGATTCTCCAGCTTAAACACAGCACGAGTTATTCAATTTTTAAACTTGCCTTTTCCAAGGCTTCACCCGATTTCTTGCAATACTTGGTTCATTAAAACCATCAATAAAAAATAAACTAATTATTCCACAGTTTTGATTTTTACGCCATTGGATAGAGCGATATTTTTAACCCCAGAATTGATTCGACTAACAGTCGAAGAACCAAGCTTTTATTTCCACTAGAAAAAAAGTTACAAGCGTTTGAACTTTGAGTTCGAAAACCTCTTTCCTGATCAAACTATTAAAGTTTTATTGCGTTGCTATGGCGACATCTTTTAAATTCATTGTTGGTGTCCTTTTCTTCATTTCGTTTCTTAAAAGCATTTCATTTTACGGCGTTTCAACAAGGCAAATAATGCGATCGTCCGTGTTTCACTTGAATTCCTGCATACTTAATGGCTTATATTTTTTTTCTGGTACCATTTTGAAAATGTGTTTCAAATTAAATTATAATTCATGTTTTTAGCAGGGATATTTTTTGGCTGCGATCTAAATATTAAAACAACTTTTTTGTTTGGAATTTTGCAATTAATGTTACAGGAAGAGAGCGGTTTGGAAATATTTGTTTTTGGTAGGGAATTGTATTTGTTTATTAGGGAGAGTGTTAAATATGTGCTACTTGACATTGTTTTTATTCCTGAGGAAGCATGTGCAAATAATGCGATTGACTTTTTTTATGCGGGAAAGTTTTTTAGCGAGCCGCTTTAGCGGGGAGTAGTTTTTTGAAACCGGTTTCGCTAAAACTTTCCTCCCTCCTTTAAATGCGAGCCGCCTTGGCGGCGAGTAATTTGATTTAAGTTTCCTTACTACTTTAAAGGCGAGTCGCCTTGGCGGCGAGTAGTTTGCTGAAACTTTCCTCGCTACTTTAAAGGCGAGCTGCCTTGGCGGTTATATATCATTATATACCGCCTTGACGGCGAGTAGTTTATTTAAATTTTCATCACTACTTTAAAGCCCGTGCAACGCCGGGCCCCACAGCTAGTAATATATAAAACTCATCAAAATCGGTGAGTGATAACCTGTAAGGTCCCCTTGTGAGTCAAAGATAAAATTCACGTTCTTTACAAACGTAAAAGTAATATGTTAAAAACCATTATTATTACTAAAGGCTAAACTATATTGCATGTTGATGCATAATAAGTGCATTTGCCATTAGTTCTGATTAGGGCATCGATCGTCCACAAAATGCATATTATAAGTGCAAGTAAACTTAGCGGATATTCAACAGTTTTCAAAATCTTCTTTTGAATTTGATTTACTCTGAAAGCGTATTTTTTATTTTTTTTAAAGTATATTTAGGATTATTTCTTTTTTTCACACTAAGAAATTAAACAAATAAATTTGCTGTAAAGGCTTTTTTTTTGCCTTTTGCAAAAACGGAATACCGTTTAATCACCGCGTAGCTGGCAATTTTCTTCTAGAACAGTTTCTTTAAGAGTTATTGGGGACGTTTGAAATCAAATTAGTTCATGTAATTATTGCTTTCTTTGTAACAACTAAGTGGTGGAATGGGAGGTGAAATTTCAAGAGAAAAAATGGTATTATATTCAACTCCACATTTAAATACTGATTGTAACGAAGGTACAGTACTATGTCTGAGCTGATTAACGCCAGAAATGAATAAGCATCTCTACCTTTAAGATTCTTCTACAAACAAAATTTTGTCTGAATACTTGCATTACTTCTTGATATACATCACTCACAAATAATGAAAAATAAAAAGTTCAATTGCTCTGCTTCCTCGATGATGTGGCGTATCTTCTGAAGGCTTCTTATGGGCCAATTTTTATTTGATTTCGTCTGAACCTTCTTCAGACATAGTAATCACGCTATGCTGAAAACGTTCCATTACATTCTTGCATGTAAAAACTTGGAAGAACTAGCGGCAAAAACCAATCAGCACTGAACCACATATTCGTTGGTATATGTATGTACCGAATTTCATTCCAATTTACGCAGTAAGTTTTGTGGTAGAGTCGCCCCAAAAAAATAAACGATAAAATTGAATTCAGCGCACATCAGAACGTGTAAATTCTTCCAAATTGACAATTTTTCACTGATCCAATACTTTCTTTTACACATTTTATGAAGGAAGAAAATAAAAACACCTCTATCACTTAAATTATATAGACTTGCTTTCGATCATGTAAGAAATTTTAACAAAAACAAATGTCAAACATTGTATATCTGTCTTATCCATTTCACATTTCTTCAACTTCTTTTTTAACACATAAATTTTCCTTTCGATATCAATTAAACTTGGCTTGAGCTACTAATCTATTCGTTTTTAAGTTGGTAGATAGCGAGTCACGGTGAAATAAGCTATTGTAAATAAATAACGGACGCTTGTTTGATAACTATTTGTTTCTTGGAAAACGCTCGAAACGGTTACAAGCCGAAAGGGTAATTTTTTTTTTTAGTATTTTTCAAAAATTTTAGTCCATTTTATCATTAACGCACACGTTCATCAACAGCAATTAGCAATCTTTTGCTAATTTGGTGTAAAAAAGCCTTTTCATATAATTTAATTTTTGGTACTATCAATGTCGGATCTTCTACATTTTTGTCTGACGACATTTGAACTGGCGACATTTTTGCCCGCGACATTTTTGACCGGCGACATTTTGGACAGGCGACACTTTGGACACGCGACAATTTTGACGGACGACATTTTGAACACGCGACATTTTTGACCGGCGACATTTTGGACACGCGACATTTTTGACCGGCGACATTTTGGACACGCGACATTTTTGACCGGCGACATTTTGGACACGCGACATTTTTGACCGGCGACATTTCGGACACGCGACATTTTGGACCGGCGACATTTTGGCCCACGACATTTTGGACCTTCGACATTTTTGCTCGCGACATTTTGGACCGCGACATTTTGGACCGGCGACATTTTGACCAGCGACATTTTAGACCGCGACATTTTGGCCCGGCGACATTTTGGACCGGCGACATTTTGACCAGCGAGATTTTAGACCGCGACATTTTGGCCCGGCGACATTTTGGACCGGCGACATTTTGACCCGCGACATTTTGGCCCGCGACATTTTTTCCCAGCGACATTTTGGCCGCGACATTTTGGCCCACGACATTTCGGCCGCGACATTTTGGGCGTATACCCTTACCGATCGGGCCACCACGGCCCACAATAATGGACATGTTATCGTTCTTAATGATTTGATAGGTTTATTAATTAGCCGTTTATTCTACTTTTTTATTGCTCTGACTTTTGTCTCTTGTGACACAGCCGAATGCGCGTTAAAATTATAAACAGAAACAGAAAAGCTATTGAATTACACGGACATTTTTTTTCCCATTTAACAGGGATATTTAGCAATGGGAAATATTCGGTTATGAAAGGTTTTATTTTTGCAAGCGGGATATTATTTTCTGCTTTGCCCGGTCCAGCAGAGTTCGACGGTATATTATTCTCAAAATCAGAAAACAGTTAGGTCTATTCTAAACTATTCAATAATTTCATATAACAGATTATTCAGCATACAAATCGTACTCATCATTTACTTTTATTTCAAAATTTAAAATATCTTAATAAAATATCGTTAATCTCAAAAACATACGAGATATTCAATGTGGTTGAACTGCTTTTGTGAGTGAATTGTGCAGTTTCTTCCATTCGGAATGCATAATTTATTTTTTGAAGATGAAATATTTTTATAGACATGTCTCTACTTTATCATAAAACTTTAACATTTCTTTACTTTGATGTTCAACCTCAATTTCATAAGAGTATTAAAAAGCTTATGGCAGAAAGAAAAAAACCTAAGAATTTTCGTTATTGAATTTTGAAAACGACTTAACTCTTCAAATTAATAATCTAAAAGCCCTTCATTAAGAAAAAAAAAACTCATTTTCTTTTCTCTAATAATCTTACAAACTACGTAATATTTCAGTCTCGCTAATTTTTTCAACTAAGTTTTAATCATAAAGTAGTTTAAAAAGATATAAAGTGTTTAAAAAAGAAAACAGGAAGAAAAACTGAAAAAAGTGGGTGTCACAATTTGTTTAATGCAATATATAATGTAAAATCTTTTGAAGATGTTGTTTTAATCTTTTGATTGATAAGATTTTTATTTTTGACTTGTCAGATCTCGCATTTTTCCCATTTTGAAAAATTCTTTCATGACAACTTTTCCTTGGTAATTTCTTTAACTTGAAATTAAATAAAGCTAAAAGTTTGACTAATTGCTTTTTAGTCGTCAGGAACAATGTTCGGAAGTACGGTTATGATCACTTTTTAAGTTTAATTCATTTTTCGTATAAGCAATCCGACTTTTTTGCCCAATATCTACACATTTCAGACAAGTTATTTTTTGTGTTTAATATTTTTCAGGCGAAAGCTTTTTTTGAAATAACGTTTTAAATTGACACATTAGTAATTATTAAATATGAAAAATTTAAGCTTGTGTAGGCAGTCACAAGTAAGGGGATTAATTTACATTTATCAAAAGTGAAAATGATTCTTAAATATTTGATTTATTATTTGAAAATGTTATGAGCTTTTTTTCTTTTGGCGAATTAATATTTGAAACATTTAAAGAAAAAATGTATGCATCTCAGAGTTTTTAGCTTAAAATTGTTTTCACGTACTTCCAATGATTTGTGCCTTATTACCTTGGCGAAACGCTCGGTACTAAATTATTATAAAGTGTGACTAATTATTTCTTTTTACTAAATACTGTTGTATCATTTTCTATCTGTTAAAATGCAATCGACTAATAAAACGAAACCAGAATAAGGCCAAGAAAAAATGTAATTACGAAAAGGTAGTACATATGCAACTACAATAATTAATATATGCACAGCAATTTTTAAAATAATGGAAATATTGTTTTTAAACAGTTTTCATAACAATAACGTAATAGTCTGATCACTAGCATTTTTTCACTGAAAGTAGAAAGCATACAATTACACTGAGGAGCTATTATACAGAATTTTACGTTGTGAATATGATACTCCTACTCTATTACAAATTTACTTAGTTTCGTTTCTTTCATTACTGCATGTAATTATTTATTTCATGAAATTCGAATTTTTGATGATGATATTGAAATCGTTTTCCTACAAACCCGCCAAAGAAATTTTAAAAAACTACCTTTGTGCTTGAAAATAAAAGTAAATATAATACCTTGAAAATCACTCATTCCCTAGCTCAAACTTTCGTTTGTCTTCGTCTGTGTTCGTTTCCACCAACACAGCAAAAAATTATTTTTTATCATTTAAGTTACAGGTAAAATGAGTTATAAAATCAGCTCTGAATGTTACGTTAGTCACGATGGAATGACCCGTAATTATTTATTTCACGAAATTCGAATTTTTGACGATGCTATTGTAATCGTTTTCGAACAAACCCTGTCAAAGAAATTAAAAAAAAAACTACCTTTGTGCTTGAAAACAAAAGTAAACATAATATCTTGAAAATTACTCATTCCCTAGCTCAAACTTTCGTATTGATAAAAATTTTCCTTTTAACGCCAAAACACGTGTTTGCAGTGCTCCTGCTATATTGGGTTTTTAACGTTCTGGCAAGCTTGTTTTTAAGTCCACTAAAGTCCTCTAAATCCAACCTATCAGCAATAACTTAGAATTCTCCTTCTTACTTTTACATGGCAATTTCAGTCGTGTAATCAAAGCCGTGTCTGAAATAGCATCTATAACCGTCGTTCCCAACCTGGGGTCGATCGTCCTCAAAGGGGCGGTAAATTCTTAAGGAGCGATAGGTATTTAGAAGAGAAAACAGTAGACATGAAAAGGTACATACCGAAACTGTTAACATGTGCGAAACCGGTTGTTCAGAGTTCGGACAGTTAATCACAAGTTAAGAAATAAATAAATTAAAGTTCAATCCTCCTTGCACCTGGGATGAGCCTTAGGAAGTAGTTAGTCATTCATTGTCAATTTTCCGATTTTAATTAATTTTCCTTCAAATTTTCAGTTTCAATGATTTTAAGTTCCCCGAATTCCAGTGTAGAAAAGAAAACAATTTTTAAAAACGTGTACTTCTGCTTTTTGAAAGGTACGTCGATGAGCTTAGTTAAATGTTACCCTTCAAATATCAGTTCGCTTTGTGAAAGAAAAAAAAAGGTATTTTATTTATTTATTATTTTTTTGTAGTTTAAAAATGATTGGTTATAATTGCTTTATTGCGTACATTTTACTTCAAATTGACGTTAGGTACTAATATTTTAAAAATATCGATGGTTACTTGCGCTAACTTATGGTTTTTTCAAGAAAGAAGAGGGGTGGGGTGAGGTGATAGGTGTCAGTCAGTGTCCTGAAAGGGGTGAAGATCTCAAAAAGGTTGGGAAACACTGATCAATATTAACGGGGAATAACGTCTCCGAAAAAAAGGGGGGGGGGGAGAGCCATCTCAAGTGTCTTTAAAAGTGCATCGTAATCCAAAACAAACCTTTTAAATTTCGCATTCTTTTCATTCTCGAACTATTAAAGTTTTAAGCCCGCAGCATCGTCGGCGTCATTCGAGCCATCGAAAACTAACATTTGTCCCCCGAAATGAAACGAAACAAAATTTGAGTCATAAACACATTCCGTGTTTTGCCCGAAATTAAATTATAAATAAAAAGCTGCTGGAAATGGGCATGGAAAAGTTTTATCTACACTGGAATATGATAACCTCTCAGGGAATTTTATTATTAGGTTTATTTTTTTTTTCATTTTCAAAGGGGCATTTGAACTGCGGTACATCTCAATACTTTTTCGTCACAGCATTCGCAAGTTTGAAATTGCCCTGTATTTTTATGTCTGGTATTAGATAAAGGAAATGCGGAAAAATTGCAATTCAGAGTTGAACTAAAATTGGTTTTAAGGCTGGGAAAAATATATGAGCATTAATGTGTGTTTACAACTATTTTGAGAAAAAGCTTTGAGATAGTGGTTTGCAATGAACCTTTTTTATTTATCTTTAAGGATGTTGTCATTTTTTTAATAGCCAGACAAAGTATAATATACAATACAAAATATTGTTTTAGGATTGGAAATATGTGTCAAAATCGAAGGTTCCATAGCGTTTGCTACGCTCTGCTTGTTCATAAAAAAGAATTTTAAATGTTTATAAATGTGCTTTGGTTTTGAATTGTTACTCATCCTTCAATTTTAATTTTCTTCACGTTTTAGCAGTATAAAACAGCGGACCCCCGGAAGCCCGCGGATCCAGTGGTTGGAAAAACTACATTTCTTTTGTAGCGAACTACAACTACAACTACTTTGTTATAAATGTAGTTAACTACAACTACAACTACTTGTTTTTAAATGTAGCGACTACAAACTACTTTTGAATTGTAGTCGCTACTTCGCTACTTTTTTAAAAATAAATAATTAAAAAGCATACACCGTTTGGAGGTTTGACCGAAAAAATTCGAAAAGTGGTTTACATTAATAAATTAATTCATTTGAATATGGAATAGAACTAGGAATAGTCTTTGAATTTATTTGTTACCTTTCCTTTTTGTTCCTTTTTTTGCTAAAAGTTGTCCTTTTCAGATTTTTTTTTACAATTTTTACGAATTTTCGCCACAAGAAAGGATTTAAAAGTTGAAAGATTGAAAGAATTCAAACTTCAGTTGTTTTATTTAATTTCTCGCCGGGGAATATTTAGAAACATCAAAATTATTTGAAGGAATATGAAAATAATGATGCCAAATAAACCAATGACATCAAACCGATAGAATGTATTTTGTCAAAATGATGCATCTAAGATCAGCTCATATTTTTATGGTTGGTATTTCTCATTGCGACCGCTGTACTGTACTCATGCAATATTTGCAGCAGTCAGAGTCAATTAAACTTTGTTTTTTTTTTTTTTTTTCCCTTCGTTCTCTCTTTTTTTATTTTATTTTTTCATTTATTTATTTATTTTTTTTAATTTAAAAGTAGTTTCTAGAAATCGCTACAACTACTATTTTTTTGTATCGCGCTACTCACTACTCTACTTTTTTTTTAAAAAAAGTAGTGCGCTACACTACAAACTACTAAAAAATGTAGCTACTACAGTAGTTTCGCTACTTGTAGCGCGCTACTTCCGACCACTGCGCGGATCTCACTTCGGCAAACTCTGTACTAAGCTATTCTTTAAAAAAAAAGAACTTCTTTCTCTTATTTTAGATTGAATCAAGCTAGTGGTGTGTGGGTGTGTTACTGGGCCGTGGTGGCCCGATCGGTAAGGCATCGGACTCGTGTCCGAAGGGACCCGGGTTCGATCCCAGCCGATCAAAGATCCACCGTCTTGATTAATGGTGACTGGGAGGCGTTAAAAATGTCGTGGTCACAAAGTCCTCCACGTGAAACGATACCTCTGGGGGTGCTAGGGCCTATGGTTTGCTCGACCCTAGGTTCTGGTTCAAAATTAAGAACAGAGCGCTCTTCAGGGCCCTATCCCGGTTAAACCACTAAGCTGGTAGGTACGGGGGACCCTGGAGGGTGAAATGAAATGTGGGTGTGTCACTGATACTTAGTGATTTTCCTTTGATTTTTGTTCAGCTGAAAATAAAGGTCTTTTCTTTTTAACCCATTCATACCCAAGTTTTTTTTAACAATTTTTTTTCAATTTTTATCTGCTAAAAACTCTTACTTGGAATGGTTTACATACATTTTAGGCTCAAAATAGTTCGCCGTTGCCATATTTATCAAGTTATTTAACGTCCTGTTTATGGGATATTTTACAGATATGTGAGCAAAATACGACCTTACTTGACTTTACTTGTGCAAAGTAACATTACAGAACACATCTCTGATCAATTTAAGCAAATCATTTTAAAATACTTTAATTTTATGAAAAATAAGTTCGCAAAAAAAAAAAAAAAACTTACTTTCTGTGGCTACCCATGCTGGATCGTTGTTTGACTGATTTGTCTGAAAATAGCTGTCAATAATTAAACTCTGATGTCCAAACAGTGGCTCTAACTGGTTTTCTCAAGAAGAAGGACAATTTAACTTGTGAAAAACAGCTTTAGAGTGAAATGATATACCCATAACAGGTTTTTGTATGCAGTAACTAACAAGCATCCCGTTTTTAGGCTACTGGGCATGAATGGGTTAATAAACAAGGTTAACTTTGTGTTGTGACACTTCCTAGTGAGCAAATGGTTAGAATCTAACCAAGAACTCTGTAGAACAGGTTTCTCTGCTCGTGCAGAACAAATGAAGGGGAAAGAGCCCCATTTTCTTAAACGGCAACCACTTTTTCCTCACATGAATTTTGGATCACGTTTTCAAATCCAAGTACGAAATAAGAATAAGAGGATACGGCTTTTGAAAATTACTTTGAACAATGAAGGGAAAAACTATGATAACGTAGAACGTGTCCAATCGACGGAGAAAAAACGCCTTCTGAAATTGCTGTTGCCACTCCTTAATCTTTAATTGCATACTTTTTATGGACATTTTATTGTTTTCAATCATTTCATATGTTCAGTCAACACCTCCTAAATACTAAATGCCTGAAACTTCCCGGTTTTTAGCACAGAGCAAGATTTCATTCTAGGTTCACGATACACTGCCATCTACCAGAGTTCTTCGAGAAAGAGGAATTAACGATTGGTTCATTTCTAAATTTAAATTTAAAAATCAACCAATCAAAAAATTTAACTCGAATATTGTTTGGATCCATCGCCAATAGCTGAAAAGTTCTCTTAGTTCACGATACACTGCCATCTACCGGAGTTCTTCCAAAAATTAACGATTGGTTCATTTCTGAATTCAAATTTAAAAATTAACCAATCGAAAAATAACAACGACATCATCGGATTGCCGCAAGGTGGCGTTTAATGTTGAACCCATCTCTACGGTAGCGAAGCAAATGTTATAGGCATTTAGTATTTAGGAGGCGTTGGTTCAGTTCACACTTAGCTGTTTAGTTTACTTTTTTATTGCTCTGACTTTTGCCTCTTGTCCGACACATCCGAATGCGCGATGTAGCGAGGCGCGATGTATCGACGGGTTGCTGTATTTTTTTTCCAATTTATTCGACATTTTTCTTAGCGAAATTAGAAACAAAACCAGAACAGCGATTGGGTTACTCTGGAATTTCTTTCTGATTTGACAGGGATATTTAACAATGCATCTGCGATTAAAAAATTTTATTTTTTGAAAGCGGGTTTTTCTTTCATTTGTTACCCGATCAAGCGAGGCTGATAATATATTATTCTCAAAAAAAAAAAAAAAAAAAAAAAAAAGAGACTAGTTAAAGCTATTGTAAATTATGCAGTTAACCCTCGTGGGTTTCTTGGGGTCATATGTGACCCCAATGCAATTTCTGTTTAATATATTTTGTTAATCAACCATTTGTTTTTAATGGCATTTTGTGGCTTTTATTCTTCTAGTTTTCTATTCAAAATAATGCTATTATTGTGTTGTATTTTTCCCGAATTGCATTTTTTGCACAGAAGACCCTCGGGGTCTTCCCAGAAGGCCAAAAAAAGAGGACGTTGCAACTTTTGTCCAAGAGAACTGGACAGAAAATGCATTGAAAAATGTCATAAGTGTTTGAAATTCACTTGCAAAAATCATGTTTTTTCAGGTCTGTAACAGATGTAAATAAATCTACAGTTATTGTAAGTTTTGCTCTAAAATTATAATTTTAATTCATAAACTAAATTTTACTTTAATTGTATCTTTTTATTTTTTGTTTTTTTAGCATTAAAAAGTGTGTGAACTTAAATAATGCATGTAACATTCAATAATTATAATGAATTAATTAAAGGAAGCATTTGGGTTGTTTATGATCCCAAGGGTCTTGAGTGTAACTGAAATGGGAGGGACCCACGAGGGTTAATTCCCATGGCAGATTTTTCAGTGCATAAATCGTATTCATCACTTACATAATTTTAAAATTTAAAACATCTGAATAATATTTCGTTAATCTTAAAAATATACAAGATATTCAACATGGGTGAACTGCATTCGAAAGTGAGTTATACAGTTTCTTCCATTTTGAATATACAGGGTGTCCACTCCTATCGTGGACCAATAGCTAATTTCTAAACCGTTAGAGATACGCATATAGTTCATTTAGGAAAAAATCTCCAAATTATGAAAGGAATTTTGGATCTATTCAATGTATTTCAAAAAATCAAATTTTGAAAGAGTTACGAAATTTAAATTTTTATACAGCCCCCCACTCCTATCAATCATATTTAGTAAAACATTCTTGACACTGTAACGTTTAAAACTAAAAAAAAATCACTCTTCTACCACAAAAATTGACCGAGTTATGACGTTTTGAAAAATCAAGATGAAATAATGCAAAATCTTGATTTTTCAAAACGTCATAACTCGGTCAATTTTTGTGGTAGAGGAGTGATTTTTTTTTAGTTTTAAACGTTACAGTGTCAAAAATGTTTTACTAAATATGATTGATAGGAGTGGGGGGCTGTATAAAAATTTAAATTTCGTAACTCTTTCAAAATTTGATTTTTTGAAAAACATTGAATAGACCCAAAATTCCTTTCATAATTTGGAGATTTTTTCCTAAATCAACTCTATGCTTATCTCTAACGGTTTAGAAATTAGCTATTGGTCCACGATTGGAGTGGACACCCTGTATAGTTTATTTTTTCATGATGAAATATTATTGAAACTTCTCCACCTTTTCATAAAACTTCAACATTTCTTTACTTTGAGGTTCAACCCTGAAATTCATAAGAGTATTAAAGGGCTTATGGCAGAAAAAAAACCTAGGAATTTTCGTTATTGAATTTTGAAAGCGACTTAACTCTTCAAATTAATAATCCTATCTAAAAGCCCTTCATTAATAAAAAAAAACTCATTTTTTATTCCCTAATAATCTTACGAACTATGCAGAGTTTCAGTCTTGCTAATCTTTTCAACTAAGTTTTTAATCATAAAGTAATTTTAAAAGATATAAAGTATTCAAAAAATAAAAAAAAAGAGGAAGAAAAACTAAAAAAAAGCGGGTGTCACATTTTGTTTAATGCAATATTTCATGTAAAATCTTTTCAAGATGTTGTTCTAATCTTTTGATTGATAAGATTTTTATTTTTGACTTGTCAGGTCTCGCATTTTTCCCATTTTGAAAAATTCTTTCATGACATATTTTTCTTAGTAATTTCTGTAACTTAAAATTAAATAAAGTTTGACTAATGGTCTTTTAGTTGTCAGGAACAATGTTCGGAGTACGGTTATGATCACCTTCTAAATTCAATTTATTTTTCGTTGACAGAATCCGACTTTTTTGCATAGTATCTACACATTTCAGACAAGTTACTTTTCACATTTAGGCAGGGATTCAAGTGAAACAGACAATCGCAAATTACAATCGGGACTGGCAATGAATTACATTAGAACGTTTCTTGATAAAAACATCGTGACGTCAGCGTGACGTTTGCCTATGAAAAACGAGCTAGATAAAACGTCACAGCCTACTTGGCGAATAAGAGGAGATCGCTGAGTGCTTGTGAGCTCTTATTGGCACCACCCGTAGTGACGTCATGCCAATTTAAGTTGATGATAATGAAATTCACTTCCAGTAGCGATTGCAATTCGAAGCGATCGCAGTGCTGTTTCACTTGAATCCCTGCCTTAATATTTTTCTGGCGAGGGCTTTTTTTTTTTTTTGAAATTTCCTTTCAAATTGACACATTAGCAATTATTAAATAAGAATAATTTCAATTTGTGTTGGCAGTTTTTACTAGGGGGATTAATTTACATTTATCAATGGTGGAAATATTTGATTTATAGTTTGAAAATATTATGTGCTTTTTTTTTCTTTTGGCAAATTAATAAGTGTATGTATCTCAGAGTTTTTAGCTAAAAATTCTTTTCAAGTCCTCCCAAAGATCCTTGCCTTCCAACTTTAGATCCATTCATGGTATTAAATTATTACAAAGTGTGACCGAGTCATTTTATGTTTTTGTTTTGTTAAATGCTATTCTATCATTTTCTAACAGTTAAAATGCACTCGATTAAAGATTAATCAGAATTAAGATAAGCAGTAATATAATTACGAGAAGATAGTACATATGCAACTACAAAAATTAATATCCACTGTGATTTTTAAAATAGTGGAAATGATGTTTATAAACAGATTTCATATTAATTACTTAACGTTTTGATCACTAGCAGTCGTTCATTTAGAGTAGTAAACATACAATTATACTGAAGAGCTATTATACAGAATTTTATGTTGTAAATATGATCGACTCTATTACAAATATTCTTAGTTTTATTTCTTTCATGAGATTTCATGTTCATCATTCTCTATGAAATTATTTATTTTACGAAACTCAAACTTTTGACGATACAACTGCAACTGTTTTAGAACAAACCTACCAAAGAGATAGTTTAATGTTACTTTTGTGCTAAATTTAAAAGAAAATCAAACAACGTTAGAAGCACTTATTCACAAGCTCAAGCTTTCGCGTTGATAAAAGTGTTCATTGTACCTCCGAAACACGTGTTTACAGTGTTCTTGCTCGTGCTTTTAATGTTGCTTCATTTGCTTTTAAACCTACCAAAGTCCTCTAAATTTTAATCTGCCAGCAGTCACTATTAAAATCCTTTTTTCAGCTTTTATACTGCAAGTTTGGTCGTGTAATCAAAGCCGTGTCTGAAATAGCATCTCTCATGCCGGGGAATCACATCTAAAAAAATAAAAATAAAAAATAAAAAAATAAAATAAAAAATAAAAGAAATTGGGGATGGCAGAGGCAGGAGGTATAATAATATCTCCCCAAAAACAACAGTGTTGTAAAAAAATCCCCCGCCAAGAAAACCTTAAATACTCAGCCTTAAAAAGTTATGATATCGAGTTTTCCCGCCAAGTTTGTGCCAAACTACAACTAACCTGTATGTATTGTTCTTTTAAATTGTTTTCAGTCCTGCCAGGCGGGAAGTTTTTACTCATTAAGCAACCACCTCACAAGACAAAGCTATCCGCCTGGCAGGACTAAAAACAATTTAAAAGAACTATACATACAGGTTAGTTTTAGTTTGGCACAAACTTGGCGGGAAAACTCGATATCATAACTTTTTAAGGCTGAGTATTTAAGGTTTTCTTGGCGGGGATTTTTTTACAACACTGTTGTTTTTGGGGAGATATCACATGTTTTTGCATTAATATTATTTCTTTGCCTGTTTTTTTTTTTTTTTCTCTTCAAAATTTACTTTGCATGTTTTTTTTCCCTTCAACATTTTTCTTGGCGGTCAGACATCTGTGGTTTTCTTGGCGGCATGCATTTGGTGCAAAAGTTCAAGGATCTTCTTCAGTCTAGGATAAATTTGAAATCAATCACAATGTACCACCCGAACCGACGCAAAACAAAGCTAGTTGCTAACAACACTACGATTAAATTAAATGTTTAAAAAAAAACCCCAACCCTTACTGCCGATCTCACATTAAAATGAACTAAATTGAAGATCCCTTTTAAAAGCCTTATGCAATAAATCAATTACGAATATTTTATTTGTTAACAAATAGAAACTGGCAACAGATGAAATTATAAATCATTGAGTTTTCTTTCCTCGTGGCCCAACAATGAAAACATAAATGCTCAGATGTTGAACAGAGCTAGTAGATAGAAATCGGATCAATTTTAAGCATTAATAACTCCGGGGTGCGATGACCCCGGGGGGTAAATTTTGGGAAAATGTCCTCAATGTCTCATCGAGAATATTCATACCAAAAAATCAACACTAAAGACCCCCGGGGGGAAAGAGATACGGAAAATAAAAACGAGGGGGGAGGGGGTGGGGGGTCGAAAAACCCCCTATGCCGAGCTTTGGGACAAAATAAATGTGGGTGCAAAAGCAGAGCTCAATCCGAGTTACCGTTTAGTCTGGACCCCTGTCAAACAATTTTTAAAAAGTGCGAAAAATAGCGATTTTATAACATATATCACCCCTCCCCCTGAGGGTCCTGGATGTTTTGCTTTAGTATGGGCCGTCAGGGGCCGCTGGAGATTGAGTACACCAAAAATGAACTCTAAGGATCTTTATGGGGCTGAGATACAGAGGGGTGAAAACCCCGGTTTGGTTACTCGCGTAAACAGTCCTAGTCGCTCTTTTACATTTTTATTGGCGACGGAAATTTCTTGGCGGCTTGTATTTGGTTTTCTTGGCGGGGCGGGACGCTCCCGCGTCCCGTGATTTGTTAATATGGGTTAATATTTCACGCAGAAAGTAAAAAGCCCAGCTAAAAATAATCTGCAAAAAATCTGCAGAAATAAATTTATTTTGAAGATTTATTAAAGATTTCTGCAGATTTTCAGAGGAGGGAAAAAATCTGCATTTTGTCTTCAATAAAATCTGTAGAAAATCCACAGAAATATTATCCTTTTTAGTTTTCTCTTAATATTGTGCAGATTTTTTAAAGGTTTAAAAAATCTGTATTTTGTCTTCAATTTGATTAACAGAAAATCAACACACACGAAAAAAAAAAAAAAGCTTTCTCTTAGTATTTTCAAACATTTTCACAATAAATTCTTTTTAATAGCCTCCAAATATTTTGAAGATTTTTATGGTCAGCAAAACATTTAATTTGCCTACATTTTAAAATTATATTAGATTTCTATTACGAAAAGCTAAAATGGGTAGTTTCATGATTATTTTCTTTTGCAAAGTAAAAGAAGTGGCAAAAAAAAAAAAAAAAAAAAATACTTCACAATAACAAAACTGTAAACAAAATTTTGATCCTAAAAAGATCTTTTTAAAATTTCCATAGCGATTGATAAATTTCAACAAGATTGTAAGCAGTAATGTGAAAGTAGTAGTAGTTAAATATGTAAATTAATGTACTATGCTAAATTATATTCTTATCATTTACTTTCTACAGTGGAAATTTTTACTTCACCAAAATAAATGAGATATAAATGCAAAATGTTTTTTGGGACAGTTTTCAAAGACTACATGTTTTCTTCAACAATCAACATCCCGTGGTCATAACCGTTAACTGGCCATGTGCAGTTAACCGCGTGTGCACTCAACGCCAACAATTTGAATTTTGAATCGTTGAGTATTGAAAGAATTAGGTTCGAAAATGGCTCAAATCGCCGAGAAATTTAAAAGTTTATATGTACTAATCCATTTTTATGAAGAGAATCGCTATTCTATCCTACCTTTAAAAGATTGTTTGCCTGCTGATTGCTGCAGTTTTCAGCGAGAGGACTTTTTAATCAAAGAATGGGACCAAAGCCGAACCCTAGAAATATTATGGGACCGGAACTTCTATCCTGCAAATTTTTTGCAATTCGGAAGTAAGTACTAACAATATTTTGATACTTTTTTGCATTTGATGAGTTTTTTTTATGTTTCTTAATCTGGTGCAATCTTCTTTTAGATTCCCACTAAAAGTACTGGCCAAAACTGGTAGCCTTTTTACTTGCCAAAGCAACCCTTGTTCGCCGATTATTGCTTTGTTGTTTTGTTTTGTCGCGAGTTTTTTACTATTTTCAGGGCTCCCACTGGCCCTAAAAAGCCCCTATAAAGGCCTTTTTTTTAAGATATGTTTGTAGGGGCCCCTCTAAAGGCCGTATTTAGTATTCAAAGGCCCTAAAAATTAACCAAACGGCTAATTTTTTTAATGCAAATGCAACCAAAAAATATTTAACTCATAATAATCAGTCCCACATTCTATTTCATTAATAAATAATGTTTTAGCTTAGACACTATCGTTCAGTTTTATGAAAGTGCGTTCCAAACTAATTTTTTTGAATTTATCGATTTAGACAATACTGTTTAGCAGTAAAATCGGTCCGTATTGGACTTCGAAAATAAAATTCTGTGATAAATAGTGAATATTTTTTAATTAGCAATAAATAAATAAATAATTTTTTTTTTTTTTTTTTTTTTTACAAAATTACAATAGTTTTCAATAAGTTGCACATTAGTTTTCACAAAAGTCTGAACTGTTTTTCACCAAATTCCAAAAAACAAAACCCTGGTAAAAAAAAATCCTGGATTGATCCCTGGTAATTAAAAACAGGCTACTTCTAATTTTTTAAAAATTGTTTGAATCAGTTTACTATAAATATACATATATATATACTACTTTTCTATATATGTAAGCAATTTTATAGGTTTTGTAAAAAATCTTTCAAATTTGAACACTTTCTTTAAAAAATCTGTAGAAAATTGGTGCAATGAATCTGCAGAAAATTAGAGCACATTTGGAACAAGCTTTCTGAGGAAAATCAGCAGAAAATCAGAGCATATTTGGAACAAGCTTTCTGCATAAAATGTGCAGAAAATCTCTGTAAAAAATCTGCAAAAAATCAGAGCAAATTTAGAACGAGCTTTCTTCGGAAAATCTGCAGATAAAAACTGCAAATTTTCTGCGGAAAGCTTGTTCCAAATATGCTCTGATTTTCTGCAGATTTTTTTAAAAGATTTTCTGCAGATTTTTTTTGGCTGGGCCCGTAGACGCTAATGTTAATTTTTTTTCCTGAACGGTTCAATATTGAACGTAAAATAGTTCAAATCAAAAAGCGAAATATAGGAATGTATGGGAAAGCCTCTCCGAGATCTTTCAAACAAAAAAAAAGTTTATTCCATTCGGACGGTTCACTCAAAAGTTATTAGATGGGGAAAGGTTGCTTGAACGTTTCAATATTGAACGAAAAAATGTTCAAATGGAAAATTTAAATACGGTAATGAAGTATCCTTGCTGAGATCCTTCGAACAAAAAAAAAGTTTATTTAAATCGGACTGTTCACTCAAAAGTTATTAGGGGTGACAGCTTGATTGAGCGGTTCAATGTTGAACGAAAAATTGTTCAAATCGGAAATGTAGATACGGGAATGAAGTATCCTTAATAAGATATTTCGAACAAAAAAAAGTTTGTTCAAATCGGATTGTTCACTCAAAAGTTAGCATCGCGGGACAGGTTATTTGAAAGGTTAAAAGTTGAACCAAAAATTGTTCAAATCGAAAAATCAAATATGGGAATGAGCTGTACTCGCCGAGATCTTTCGAACAAAAAAAAGTTTATTCCATTCGGACGGTTCACTCAAAAGTTATTAGGTGGGGAAAGGTTGCTTGAACGGTTCAATGTTAAACCAAAAATGTTCAAATTGAAAATTTAAATACGGTAATATAGTATTCTTGCCGAGATGCTTCGAACAAAAAAAAGTTTGTTTAAATCGGACTATTCATTCAAAAGTTATTAGGGGTAACAGCTTGTTTGAACGGTTCAATGTTGAACGAAACATTGTTCAAATCGAAAATGTAGATACGGGAATGAAGTATCCTTGAAAAGATCTTTCGAACAAAAAAAAGTTTGTTCAAATCGGACTGTTCATTCAAAAGTTAGCATCGCGGGACAGGTTTTTGAACGGTTCAAAGTTGAACCAAAAATTGTTCAAATCGAAAAATCGAATACGGGAATGAGCTGTACTCGCCGAGATCTTTCCAACAAAAAAAAGTTTGTCCAAATCGGAATGTTCATTCAAAAGTTATTAGGGGGGGGGGGGACAGACAGACCGACAGACCGACATACCCTACTTTCAAATTTTTAATTTTTCGATATTCATTTTACCTTTTTATTTTTTTTAACTTGGCGATATTTTTTGGACTTGGCGATATTTTTTATAACTTGGCGATATTTTTTAGACTTTGAGATATTTTTTAGATGCATTAAGCTACTTTTAATACTTTTTTCGTCTTTCTTTTATTTTTAACGGGAAAGTAGGCTAAAAAATAAACAAAACTACAATATTGCGACGACCAACTGTATCATGGCAAACTGTGGAATGAATTTTAAAAAGTTCTACGGCAACCCGTTGGTATATTGGCTCGCTTAGCGAATAGATTTCGCCATTTATCGCTCTGCGGTGCCAGTGTCGTTTCATAGTTAATTAATAATTAGAATCATTTAAAATGAAAAATAATTCGCTAACTAATTAAAAAAAGCCGTTAAAAAGCAGAATAAACCAACAAAGAAAACAAGCTATTAAATAACGTTTCAATATACTAAAATAGAATTGAATGCCAAATTGTAAAATTGTCGCCAACAAATTAACTTTTAATTTTGTCTTTTATTATCTGATTTGTATATAATGATGGTTACCATAAAATTCGATAGATGTCGCTGGACAAAGACCACCGTATTTCCTTCTTTTTCCCTTAATAACTTTTTAAAATGTATTTGTTTTTGTAGCAATCCAAACTCCAAGCCTTATTAAAATTAGTTAAATGAAATATTTTAACTGTTGTAAAAAATATTGTCTGCATTTCTTTTTTCAGTTTTTAAGGAATTAAAACTAATAAAAATACCGTATAAATTGCAGTATTGCAAAGTTCTTTCGAAAATGTTTCATTTCGAAAAATGTATTATTTTGTTTTTCAAGCTAGGAAAGAAAACTTTCTTCTTCTTTTAAACTTTGGTAAGATTTCTGTTGGTTTCTGTAAACAACAAAATTGTTCTTATTTTCCCTCTTGTCTTATTTTTATGCCATAGTTTTAAATAATTACAGTTGAATTATAACTAAAATTGAGTATTCTTTCTGCGATATCAATTTATTACCAAATGACGTTTTAATTTTACACCACGGGAAAAGCCGTGCGGGTACCGCTAGTGTGGCATAAAATAAAACTAATTTTGGATGACTGGTTGATGAAGTTGTTTTAGAGAAAAATATTTGTTTTTTTTTGTGTTAATATTTCATGCAGAAAAATATAGCATTTTGAGCAGTTGAATCAGCTGATAATAAACAAACAAACAGTTATAAATAGATTAATGTATAAATAAATAAAATATGAATAAGAGTGGGGGAGAGCGGGGCTAAAAGTTCCTCTTTTTGATCAACCTCTAAATTCGTTTTGAAAACTTGGTTCTAGAATAATTATTCCGAGGTTAAAACTTAGTATTATATGTCCCTTTGATATACAGACTGTTTTTTGAGTTGTATTTTGTAAGGTTTTTCAATAATTAATTTTATAGCAAGTAAAGACGAAAAGGAACAACTAACCCCGTCTTGGGGCAAGTTGTTCCGTGGGTGGGGCAAATCGTTCCGATATTAACAAGACGATGAATAACGATGCTGATTTCGATTTTAACCACGTTGCAAGATGAATAACTTATTAAAAACATAATTTGTATTTTAAAAAAACAATGGTTGATATTAGTATGACTTTGTGTATGGCTGTATAACTGTATGTACGCATGTATGCATGTGCGTATGTAGGTATGTCGCGTAACTCAAAAAACTGCATAGCGTAGAAGATTCTAATTAGATATGTTGGCTTTGAGGGAGGTCTTGTTGTGTTCCTCCCCCTGTGGTTGCATTCGAATGTTCCCTGGGGGGGGGGGGTTTACCCCTTCTTTGGGGTAAATCAGTGTTAATTTTAACATAAACGTAAGTGATATGAATTGACGCAATCACTTGACGATATATCGCCAAGCTTTTGGTCGCTAAGTGCTTGACACCAACTTGGTGACAGATCGCCAAGTTGGCGACATTTTTTCTGAAGAAAATGATTTCTTGAATTTCGGTTCAATTTTTGCGCTATTGGCGATATTTTGCGAAAAATCCACTGAATGCTGTTAAAATCGCACATATTTAGAAAATTAGTTTACTCTCAAGAAAAAAAAATGTCAACCGATTTTTATTCAACTTTTTTTTACGATTCATTTTTTTCACGCTAATTAAAACAGACGATTTCTGTAAATCCAATTTGAAATTGATTTTTACTAACTTAAAAACGCCTGTATCTTTTTGCTGGGTGAAGCGGTTAGTAATTTCCAAAGCTGCGCGAGAAACTTTCCTTCAGGATGTATTTTCTTCGATCTTTCTAATGAGACCTTTGCTTTGAGACGTTTCCTGTTACGACGGGATTTAAAAATTTTTTTGGCGATTGATTTCTTTTTTGCACTGGATGCCGGAAAATTTCGACTTTAATAATGCAATCGGGACTGGTAGACACGCGTTGCTTGACAAAAGTTTCATTCTCAAGGTAGACCGTGCAAAGCCGGGCAACGCATCTAGTAAATAGTAAATTATAACACATTAATATGGTAAAATACAGTTAATACAGTGCAACATATTAAAATTACATTTAATAACTAACAGCTTCAACAGCTAATAAGCTAAGATAAGGTTCAGTCTTCAGTTATAACAGGGAGTTATCTAGAATTTCTAATACGATCCTCTGAAAATATGACTTTTATATCAAAGTATGAAATGTATTTCGATATCTTATACAAGGGCCGTGGTGGCCCGATCGGTAAGGCATCGGACTCGTGTCCGGAGGGACCCGGGTTCGATCCCAGCCGATCAAAGATCCACCGTCTTGATTAATGGTGGCTGGGAGGCGTTAAAAATGTCGTGTCACAAAGTCCTCCAAGTGAAACGATACCTCTGGGGGTGCTGGGCCTAGGGTTTGCTCGACCCTAGGTTCTGGTTCAAAATTAAGAACAGAGCGCACTTCAGGGCCCTATCCCGGTTAAACCAAGAAGCTGTGGTAGGTACGGGGGACCCTGGAGGTGTGAAATGAAATGATATCTTATATAGTTCGCTCTTCGAAAATTTTATATCTAATATATATCTATTGGATAGACTGAATATTTCTGGATTTATGTTTGGTGAGTTCTTACTTTCGGTCTTCACAGTAACATATAATGTTTATTTATATGTGTATTAAGTTACTGCATCACTGGTTCAGATGAATAGGGCAAGACGTTCCTTTGGGCTAGTTGCTAATTTTTCTGGGGCAAGTTGTTTCGCGGAACAACTTGCTCCCAAAAAAGGGAACAACTAGCCCCAATAACACACACGTCTTTAAAATATTTAATTATAGGTTAGATAACGAAACATAAATAGTTTCAGCGTAGGATATAAGGGTGCACAATCTGTCTTCATGTAAAAAAACCAAAACGCTAAACATTAACTACACTGGCGGAAAAAAAAATCCCAACACCAAGAAAAAATTTCTATAGAGTAATGAATTTTGGGTAATGCAATTGTCTAGTTAACATGTTTAATCGATTAAATGTACAAGATCACTGGCTAATTTAAGCTCAAGAAAATTCTGTGCAAATGTGAAATTATGTTAATTTAGTAGAGGGTGTGACCTCCAGAATTTTGAAGGCAAGCCTGCAAGCGTGCATGCATTATGTCACACAGGTGGCGAATGTCACTTTGTAGTATGGAGTTCTATGCTTGTTTCACTTGTTGTGTCAAGACTAGGACCGTCATTGCTGACTGTGGATGATGCTCGAGGTGCCGTCCCATGATATCCCAAACATTTTTAATTGGAGACATACCTGGTGATTTTGCAGGTCATGGTAACATGTCAGCACTCTGTAGAGTACATTGCGTTACAGCAGCGATGTGAGGGCGAGCGTTATCCTGTTGGAAAACGCCCCCTTGATTGCTACACATGAAGGGCTGTACTGCTGGTTAAATTACCAGACTGACGACAAATTTTCAGTCAGTGAGTTTGGGATAACCACAAAAATGCCCCTGCTGTCGTAGGAAATTGCTCCAGAGACCATAACTCCAGGTGTGGGTCTCGTGTGTCTAGGCCGTAGACCACTTGGATGCAGGCGGTCCCCTGGCCTCCTTCTGACCAATATACAGCTACCACTGGCACTAAGGCAGAATCTGTTTTCATCAAAAATTACAACAGATCTCCACTCTGACCTCAGGTGAGCTCTGTCGTGGCACCACTGCCGTCGGAAAAAGCAATGGTTTGCAGTCAATGGAATACCGGCTGCAGGCTGCCTAGCTCGGAGCTGTCCTTGAAGTAAACAGTTTCTTACCGTTCCTTGGGTCACGACGGTGCCAACTGCAGCTCGAATGTCAGCCGCAGATGCAGTACGATGCGCCACAGCCGTACGCAAGAGTCGGCGATCTTCCTTCTCAGTCGTGACACGTGGCAGCTTGGAATTCGATCTTCTTGAGGTAGTACCATCCCTTGCCCATAACTTCGAATAATCATGCATGGTGGAAACATTCCCACCCAAGTCTTTCTGCAATATCGCGAAATGAAAATCCACCTTCTCGTAGCCAAATTGTACGACCTCGTTTAAACTCGGTGAGCTGTTGATAATGGCTTCTTCGTCTTCGTAAAGGCATTCCTAGCTAACATGAACGCAATTCGTCAAATTTCACGGAAAAATAATACACACGAGCTTCACAACACGCTTTTAAAACAAGCCTTATTTGCATGTTCTGAGTGACGCCAGCTGCGCCACACTTATGCGCGGAACGCGAAATTTCAATCGATGTCATCTTTCAGTTGTATAAACACGCCTACCAAATTTGGTTTATCTAACACAAGTCTTTCTTGGTGTTGGGATTTTTTTTCCGCCAGTGTATTATATTTTATATTTCGGGTGAAAGACCAAAAACAAAAATATTTACTTTCGTAAGTCAGTAATGCACGTGCTCGGCTTTTGATACACCGAACGCCACTGGGCTGGCTAAAATAGCCGCCATTTGTAAGCTATAACATTCTATTTCACGACGTATTTACAAAATGCATGTATATTTTTTCTTAGCTGAGCTATTTCAAAGGGAACAACTTACCCGCGGAACTTTTAGCCCCGCTCTCCCCTACATTTCGATGAGGTCAACCACAGTTATTAATATTTAATTCTGAACGTATAAATTTCTGAAGGTGTCATTTTCTGTGGAATATGTGGAAATGTCACAAAAGTTCCCTGATAAAGCGTGTAACTACTTTCTGTTCTAGTCTCCTTCTTGTATTTCTGAGAGAGACTTGCGTGAGGAAAACAGAACATTATAAAGTGTCAACTTTCTGAGGAGGGTTTTTATGGTTATGTATCAGCGACGTTATACCAGTGACTGGTAGCTAAAACAAACAGGTAGGTATTCTGATAGATAATAATTCATCTTTCCGTTTCTTTTCCGGGGATTAAATATTAATTTCAAAGCATGAACACGCATTTTGGTTTGGAAAATACAGTATTTTCTATTTACTGGCACTGATGGGAATGCCTTCATTAAATGAATCGGTGAGTGCATAAACAACGTCAGTCCAGAACTTCAAATTGTTCCGGAGAGAGAAAAAAACGTCTTAATTCTAGCATTGTTTTTACGGTCAACGTTCAAATAACAGGCATCTTACCTTTCGAATTAATAACCTGACTGACGTGATTTTTTACCTCAACACGCATCTTGCCTCCCCCACAGCTTGTTTCTACTCAACACGAATTTTCGAATTTTTGTGACTGATGTTGGTTTTGTACTCACCGATTCAAACACAGGAACAATAGAAGATCAAATTGTTTGGTCAACTAGTACATACAGGGTACCCTGAAATATAAACGGACTGTTTTTAAAAATTCCCAACAGAAAAAAGATTAAAGTTTTAGTGAATAATATCTTGTAAAACATATAGTCATAAATTAATTCCGGAGCTTCTAAGTTTAGTTCAACATTTTTCGAGTAGATGGTGCTACTGTCTGTATGCCTGCAACTAAAAAACCGGAATTGAGAATACTATAAATTTCTTTTTTTCCTAGATTTTTTTTTTGTAAATAAGATTACACTATGCTATTTTCAAAATAAATTGGATAGTTAAATAACAATTTTATAAGACTTATGTCGTGAACAGAGGACAAATTAGATCCATTTTCAAGTAAGTTCCCAATGGAATCCATACTATAATTCTTCAAGTTTTTAAGTGCTACATTCTCACACAACATTTGAATTAAAACCAGAAACTCTTGGAGAAAACATTTGTTATCGGTCACAATGCTTCAAAAATTGTTTTACTGAACCTTATTAGAGCTCTCCTGTTATAAAATTTTTAAAACCGCTTAGTAAACCAATGTATCATTGAGCAGATTACAAATATCCCAAAAATATTGTGATGCAGTTTCATTCCTAGAAAGAAAAAAAAAAGAATTGCAGTGACTTTCATGCATTTATTTTTTGATTAACGAGATATTTCGAACGCCATTTATGAGATTAAAATTTAATTTAGTAATTTAGAAACTAAAATTATGAAACTTGTTAGGAAAAAATTTATGCCCTGCACACAAGTTTTCGTTAAGAATCGTTCTTTTTTCGCCAATTATCTGCAGGAGTAGTGCCCAACCTACAGCCCGTGAGCCATATGCGGCCCATAAAGTTACTCAATGTGATCCGCTGTATTTCTCAATGTTAGAAATCGAAAAGTCACGTTTATTCACTATGTCACAAATTTGAAGCCAAAGAGTCAGAAATTATTTTTTTGAAGAACATAATTTATTGAATAAGCATCAAATAATGATAACAACTGTTCTTGGTTTAAAATTCTCTTTTCTTTTAAATTATACTAAAGTGCAATATGTGTACCTTTTTACTACGCTTCTTTTGACGACTAATTGAGAAAGTTGTGTGGTTGTGTCAGTGCGTAATATTTGTTACTGTAAGTTAATATTTCTGGTAGAAAAAGTTTTTGGATTTTAAATGGTTCAATCAGTTGATGCCAAATAAATAGATAAAAAAGCGTAGAGAACAAATAAATTAAAAAGAATAAATAAATAAACAAACAAAGTTGTAATAAAAAATAGAAAAAGTATAAACAAATAATAAATAAATAAAAGAAGAATAATAAGAAGAATGAAAAAGCAAATTGAATGAAAAAAAAACCTGAAAAAATTCGTAAATTTGCAAAAAGAACTTAACTCTTTATGTCCCAAATTAATTTAGCAAATTTTAAAAATCAGCAGGGTCCCCCTACGCCTTAGGGCCCCTAAGAAAACTGTTTCCAATTGCAGATGCCATCTGTCGGCCCCTCAGCGAAGTACGAGGAGTGGAACAGAAAAGCTCCAACATTTTTTTTTCCCTTTCAAATGGGGCTGCAGTAGAGGCACAACCTTTTGCAGACCTAGTGCGATCCCCCAAATAAGCATCCATTCTTTCACGTAGCACCGGAATCGGCGGCATGCCATTACCACGAGAATTTTGACGCCAAATTGCCGCCAGATGGAGGCTCTTTTGATGCGAAAGAGCACTAGGATTTAATTTTGCCTAGGGATATTCAAAGCCAAACGAATACCCCAAGGGATCTTTTACATGCCGCATAATCATATGCGACATGAGCGCCGAGGATTTCCGCATCTCGAATATCCGCCGACTGGCCAACTCTAGAATCGAACCCGTGTTATCGGCGCGGAAAGCCGACGCTCTACCACCACGCCACCAAGTCGGCTAAAAGCTCCAGCATGATTCCAGCTATATATTACACTGCGGAACAAATAAATAAATAAATAAATAAAATATCTGCGGCACTTATTTTGTCAATGGTTTTTGTAAACACTTGCATTAGACACACACAGTATGCGTTTACTTTTTTTGGATTGACTCTGGTTCTTGAGATAAACGAAATGCAAGATATCAATGAAAAAATGTAAACTAACCCTTCTAAAGATCTATTAAATCGATTATTCAAACTACATTCATTATGTTTACACTTATATAGGTGTGACAAATTTAAAAATTAGGTATTAGACCTTGAAAATACCAGTTCGTGTTTTACTGTGAGCTTAAAAGTGCTTTTTTCATGGAAAAATATGAGTTATTTACAAAAACGTTGTGTTAACCTCCTCCCTTGAAGATGGGGAATTTTTTATTAGGCCAGCAAGGGTGAGTATACCAAATATCTCTGTTTCATACGTCTATTGGATAGCCGGAAGAAACAACATTGGATTAGAAAGGTCTGGCTTTTGTGAAACAATGGGGAAGTAGGAAAAAGTAAACGTGATTCATGAACCACCGATAAACTGAGAGAATATTCTTCTTCCACCACTTCGCATCGAGGTTGCACTATTTAAACAGTTCACTGAAGCCCTTGATAAGACAGGTGACTGTTTTAAATATGTGTGTCAAAAATTTCCAGCCCTAAGCGTGAAAAAAATAGAAGCAGGCATCTTCGATGACCCCCGCAAATTCATTCTTGTAAAAGACACTGTGTATTTGTAAGCCATAATTGACAGAAATTGCATCTGAAGCATGGCTCAGCTTTGTTTTAGAAGTCAAACATTTTTGAGGTACAGTCATAGAAAAAAAAAAAAACGAAACACTCGCTCGTATTCGAAGCCTACTAACACTGGAGACACGTGTAATATGTTATTTTTTCAGGAATAATGTTCTCTATAAATTTCTATTGGTAAATTGTTGTTAAGGAATCGTCTTCATATAAAAATCGGTATCAACTTTAAAATTTTCTATGAAAACCCCCCTTTTTATCGCATATTTGTGATCATCAACATCATTTAACTTTGTGTAACAAATTGTTTTAAATTTGCTCCAGCCGTTGCTTCACAGCTGAACTGAGAAAAAACCGCCCCGTTTTGTTAAAAATATTTTTAATACTTGGGCATATAATACCTAAACCACGATAGGTACGGCAAAGTTTGTTTTTTTATATCAAAGTATGAACCAACCCAACAATAAAAACGTTATTGACTTCCTCTCAGATAAAATTTTGAATTTTTTATGAGTTATGAAATTAATATTTGAAAAAATGATGATCTGGAACCATATAATATTTTGATGGAGAAACAATCTAGAAAGGGTTTCAAAAGAAAATCCAAAATGGGCGCTCAAAATATTCAGTAGTTTTTGAGATATGCTAAAAGAACCATTTTTAGGAACCATATACAACTATGCAAACTGAAACAATAACAGGGAATTTCTATGCAAAGACAGAGGAATATGGTTATCTACCAGTTGCTGAACATGCTCAGCGTTTTTATATATTATTTAGTTTTCAACAGTTATAATATGTTGAAATCGAAACAGTAAATAAAACTGCTGAATATATTTTAAAACTGGTAGACAATTCAATTTTTTTGTCCATTAGTGAGAAGTCTGCATTCGTGCAACATGTAGCAATTCAGAAAACTTTTTACGTGGACACTTGATTTCCATAGAAAACTGTGGTATCTCGGAAGGTTATTTGGAATAATTCGCAACGATTAGACGTTTTTTTAAATTTTGAGCCACGGTTTTAACATTTTTGCCAATCCTAATACAGTAGTTTATATAAATACAAGAGGTTACTTTTAAGTTGAAACCTCTCTCCAGAAGGCGTGTGCTGCATGGGTTAGTGCGTAGCTAAAAGTATGCATCTATCTTTGCTTAATCGAAAAGATAGAATGTTGCGTTTTTCCCTTGAACTCTGCACAGTAGGGTTTTCTCTTCCAAATTTCAAAAAATATTATTCATTTAACAAAACCCGAGAATTTGTAATTCATTACGAAAAGCAAACGGATTATTGCGATTAGCTTTAGGTAATTTAATCGAAAAAATATGATTTGTCTACTCTTTGTAAATTTCGACCTTGAAAGTAGCATTTTAAATGTGGTGGTGGTCCCTAAATCTTTGGTCGGTCATAACTTTTGTTCTACTGGTCCTAAAGTGATGCCGCTTGGTACCCAGCATACTTTTGGATCTCCGTACCTAATTATGTAACCAAATGTAGGGGTTCGAATTTGAAAATTCAGACTTTGAGTTCATTTCACTTTGTATGTAGCCCCTTATCAAAATTTTACTCACATAGTTTTAAAGAAGACTTTAATCCATGTCAGAAGACACCTTTCTTTTGTTCTTGGCAAGTATAGCAGTGGAATAATTCAGATTGTTTCGTTTTTTTTCTATGACTACCATGAAGCCCTAGACAATTCAGAATTAGTTGCTTAAATGCTTTAAAATTTTTACACAGTAGGAGCTACTATGAGCATTAAAATGTATTTCTGGACATATTCCCGGATAATCTGGGCGATTACAGTGAGGAACAAGGAAAACGGTTCCACCCGGACACTAGAATAGTGGAAGAAAGCTACTAGGATCGGGGGATCGTCACATGACGGCAGACTACTGTTGTACTTTAATAAGAGATTTTCCTGAGCAATAATATCACAGAAAAGCTTACAAAAAAGTTTTCTGTAATTTTTTTTTAATTATTCGATGAACAGCATACACATTTTTTTGTTTTTATATCGTTCTGGTCAAGGATCTTAATAAAAATATGTTTTCAATACATATTGGTATTTTTTATTTTGGTTTTCTTAGTGAAATAGCTAATAGTCCTTATCTCAAAAACTAAAGCCCATTTGACAAATCTAATTATTTCTTAGCAGTCAACTCAGCACACTTGCCTGATAAGGAATTGGCTTTAAGTTAGGATGCCGCAAAATGACTGTTCCCCAGAGTTATTTATAATACAGTTGACGATCGTTATAACGACTACTCGTTACAAAGACCATCCTAATATAACGACCGGTGAGAAAACTCCCAACTGTATCCTATGTTCTACCTCTTATAGCGACCACTCGTTATAAAATCGTTTTCTGTAGGACGGAGACGGTCGTTATATCGAGCGTCGACTGTATTAAATTATTATAAGCGGGACTTCTGAGTCCCGTCGGGGCATAAAGGGTTAAAGTAAACTGTCGATTTAAGTAAACAGGGTTAAAGAAGGGTTAAAGTAAACAAAGACTTCGATTTCATTCATCGGCCCATGCAGCTACGGTCTGATATTTTATGGTTCGACCTTTGTCGTATTTGGGCATGCTTGAGTGTACTAATTTATTGCTCAAAGATAAGACAGTAAAACTTAGCTTTTAATGACTATAAACTGCAACTACATCTTACAACGGTCGTAGTTTGAATTATAATTTAAATTACGGTGTAGACTGTTGCCAACGAGAAAAACGAATACAATTGTTGCCAAATTACAACGTGTTAAATATCACACTGAGGTCTCTTCTGATTTTCCCAAAATGGGGGAAATGCAATGTAACATTCCAAAAGGAAGTGGCAACTGAACAAAAACTGAAATCTTAAGGAAGTGCACTGCCTTAACCTAATGCCCCTATGTAGACAAGCCGACGCATCAAGATAAAGTTTCACCACTTTGGATCCAGCGCGTATTTGAGTCCTTGAGTGGTTGTCTTTTCGGGCAAAGTATCGCGTTTTGGTAATTTTTCACTGTCAGCAATTATTAGCACCACGTGGATTTGGCAAAGCTTAGCAATGTGTGTCGAACTTTTTTTCTGGTAACCCTAGCTCGCAACAATGAAAAATTGAAAGTAAAAGTAAATAATTTGGATCCAAAGTTTTGAAACCTAATCTTGATGCGTCGCTCTGTCTATATAGCGGATTTCCTTCACCTATCACCCCTTTTTCAAATAGAAGCGTTCGTGGCTGCCAGGCGCGGAGTTCAAAAACAGACTGTGGCTAATGTGCCCCTTGGATTTCTCAAATTTAGAAATCGAAAATCACATTCATTTACGATGTCACAACCCTAGCAGCATCATCTCATCGGCCGATGATCGGCCATTCATCTAAACCCGATAAAATTCTCATCGGCCGATGATCCAATATGTCTCATCGGCCGATCAGAATCCGAGCAGCAAAATCCGATGAGAATACGATGAGATTTGGAGCAATTTACGAGCAGAACAGTCCCGTGTCGAGGAATTTCATCGGGAAACTTGATCGGAAGGATATCGTTTTCCGATGGAATATAGCTCATCTTATTTTCATCGGGAAAGTTGATCGGAAGGATATCAATTTCCGATGAAAAGTAGCTCATCGAAAACCGTGCTCGGATACTGATCGGAACGATGTCATCGTGCGTTACAGGATCAGTTTACGAGGAGTTTGTTGATCGGCCGAGCAAAATCTGATGAGTTGATGCTACTTGGGAAAGTTGGAGTCTTTGAGCTAGATATCGGTTTTTGAAAAAGAGAGAACTTATGAAATAAGTATCACGCAATAATAAAAATAATTCTCGGTTAGAAATTCTCTTTCTCTTACCACGTTTTCCCGAGTTATTTAGAACGTTTGTAAATATTCTGAAATTTCATTGAATGTCCTGGTCCTCGTGAACAATTGAAGGGCTTGGGAGATAAAGGGGTTAAGTGACAAACGAGAAATTGAGAGTAATTAAAGTTCAAAGTTTTATTGTTGCAGTTGTGGCAGCTTTTTTGTTTTCTGGTTTTGCCATTAGCGTGCGTATGAAATTGGTCTATTGACATCTACTGTTTGATGTACCAAGTTTTATTTGCTTACCTGTATCCATTGCTTACCATAGTACAGAGTGTTCATTTTTCAAAATGTAACTTAGACGCTTTATCCTCCAAGCCCCTCAATTTATTGAAATGATTTCTTACTTCTGCGAAATAAACTTCCTGGGCGAATGTCAAAAGCCACTAAACTCCAGTAATACGCGATTTGGATTCAAAATTCAGGAAGTCAAAAATTTTCTGACTTCCTGAATTCCCACATATCTCCACCAATCGGAACGCAGTAGATTGTTTATTCAAACTGATTAGTTCACCGATCGCTTGGCTACAGAAGCTACACGCATTCTATGATTCTGAAAATATTCCAATATGGCTGCCCCGAGTAACGAGACCTTTATTACAACCGGAGGATTTAGCGTTTAACCGTGAAATTTAGCGTTTGACGAGAGAGGTAGGGATGACTGTTAAATGTGGAATTCGCGTATCGTTTAAGGGGAGTCAGCACCCTAATATTTTCAAAAAATCGATTTTTTGATTTTTATATATTTTGAAACTCCATTTCAATACCTTTCTAATGATGTAATTCGGGCCGTGGTGGCCCGATCGGTAAGGCATCGGACTCGTGTCCGAAAGGACCCGGGTTCGATCCCAGTCGATCAAAGATCCACCGTCTTGATTAATGGTGACTGGGAGGCGTTAAAAATGTCGTGGTCACAAAGTCCTCCAAGTGAAACGATGCCTCTGGGGGTGCTAGGGCCTATGGTTTGCTCGACCCTAGGTTCTGGTTCAAAATAAGGAACAGAGCGCTCTTCAGGGCCCTCTCCCGGTTAAACCACTAAGCTGGTAGGTACGGGGGACCCTGGAGGGTGAAATGAAATGATGTAATTCCTTCGCTCGTGCGCGTATTAGAAACAAGTTAAAATAAGCTTTAAAAAAATGTAAACATAGTTTAAAAGAACTTGCCACGCCCATTTTAACAAATGACAATGTAAACATTGAATGTTTTAACTCAAGGTTCTATCTGAAAAGTCTCAAGTATTATTTATTATTCATTTTGAGATCCATTCGTAGTTTAACTGTAACTGTGTTCGCATGTGACTAACATTGTTTACAGTTTTACACGTTTGAAACCACGCTTTTTGCTTGATCTTGCTATCGATTTGCTTCCGCTTGCTTCAAGCTTTCTCAGAACTTGTTTCTGCTTTCTGTGAGTTGTGTTTTATTTAATTACAATTATTTTACCATGCCGCGATCAAATCGTGTGTTTAAAAAGAGGAAAGGAACTTATAAACGTTCTGAAAAATCTGAACGTTGATGGTGGAACAAATGCGACTTGCTCAAAGGAAAGAAAAATTCCAAATCTCGATGACAGCTTTTTGACCGATGATGTTGATCCTGGGATTATGAATGTAGTTATTGATCTCAACCTTCTTAGCCAAGTGTTTGAGAATTCAGTTCCTTGGAAGAATTGCAAAAATGGACTAAAACTGGAAGTTCAGGAAAAAAAAATCAGGTTTGGCACTGTCTTTCACTTTAACATGCATGGGCTGCACTCATGAATTCGATTCCTCTGAATTTCATGAAGGAACTCAGATTGTCACTGTCAATACCAGGTTTGTGTATGCAATGAGATCAATTGGGAAAGGTGCAGAAGCAGGAAGAATGTTTTGTGCTGTGATGAACCTCTTATCCTCCAAGCCCTTTCAATTTATTGAAATACTTACTGCTGCAAAATAAACTTCCTGGGCAAATGTCAAAAGCCACTAAACTCCAGTAATACGCGATTTGGATTTAAAATTCAGGAAGACAGAAATATTCCCACATATCTCCACATATCGGAATGCAGCATGTTTGATTGTTTATTTAAACTGATTAGTTCACCAATCGCTTGGCTAGAGAGGCTCTACGAATTCTATGAAACTGAAAATATTCCAATGTGGCTGCCCCGAGTAACGAGATCTTTATTACAACCGGAGGCAGGAGTTTGTAAATATTTTGGAGTCCCAATAAGGGGCGACGGTGAAATTTGGCTTTTGACGAGAGAGGTAGGGATGACTGTTAAAGGTGGAATTCGCGTGTCGTTTAATATGCGAAAGCGTGAACCTTGGGTTTTAGAGTAAATAAATGCACTGATGCAGGCGACATGTGATGAGTTTTCTGCAAAGTAAAAACACAATTCAGAGGCCTTGTGAGATTATTGAAATTAGTACACGTGCATATGCAATTGAATCTAAAAGTTATGGTGATTAAAAAAAAAAAAAAGCAAGAAGAGCGCATGTGCAACAACGTCACTTCCGTCACACAAAAGGGCTGCGGATCAGAATTGAATCGTTTATTTCAGAAACCACTCAAGGAATGCAAGTTCGAAAAAGTATTTTTACCGTTCTTTATGAACAATTCGAGAAGGATTTGAATATTTTAAACTGAAATATATACATAATTAGATATATTTCTTTCAGAAAGTATTGCTATAATCGCTATTAAATAGTTTAACGTGAAGAAATAAATGTTTTCTTAAAAGTAAAAATGTTGTCTATTGAGTGGTTTCTGAAATAAACGATTCAATTAGAGAGCTTTCGCGTAAAAAGTATCACTTCAAAAATATTTTTGCTTTGTTTTGCATGTTGCTGCTTCTTTTTTTTTTTTTTTGAAGTGAAAATTTCTTCAGACGAGTAGGGCTCTTTTTGAGATGTGAAAAATTTAATGGACTCGCGACACTGGTACAGTTACCTCTGTAGATAAGTGTGTGCATTTTTTGCGTGTGTACGTACATGGATAAGCACGCATGTTGACATTTTTTGAGATGGGAAAAAACTTTTTATTCGAGATACTCTTACCTTTACCGACACCTCTGTATGTACGTGTCTATATGTAGTGACAACGCTAAAAGGAGAGTTGAGTTGTAATGATTATAAAAATATTTCCTGACAAAACAAAAATGTATACAAGCAATTGTTCAAGTTTTCAATTCTGTCAAGGCTTCACTAGATAGCGTTTTATACTGGCTGCTTCATTTGATCAAAATCCTTAGGAGAAAAACGGTGGTCTTGTCCAGCGACATCTATCGAATTTTATGGTAACTAACATTTCTACAAATCAGATAATAAAAGACAAAATTAAAAGTTAATTTGTTGGCGACTATTTTATAATTTGGCATTCAATTCTATTTTAGTTTATTTTAACGTCATTTAATGGCTTGTTTTATTTGTTGGTTTATTCTTCATTTTAACGGCTTATTTTAATTAGTTAGCGAATTTTTTTTCATTTTAATTGATTCTAATTATTAATTAACTATGAAACGACACTGGCACCGCAGAGCGATAAATGGCGAAATCTATTCGCTAAGCGAGCCAATACTACCAACGGGTTGCCATAGAACTTTTTAAAATTCAGTCTACAGTTCGCCATGATAGTTGGTCGTCGCAATATTGTAGTTTTGTTTATTTTTTTCGTACTTGTATTGCTCTTTAGTACCAAGCTATTATATATGCTCATTTCGTTGTTACTAAAAAAATTAATGTGTTTTGTTGTCAATCGTCTTTCCGTTGTACACCATCGCTTCATTACGGTACATTTCATTCTGGGGCATCAAAATGAAAAAATGAAATGTCTCGACGAATAGATTCACCATTTATCGCTCAGATGCGTTAACGCCATCAAAATGAACATCTGAACTTTTGTGTAGCAATTAAGATGGTGTGAGCAACAATAATGAAACAAAATAGTAAATTAGAACAATATTATTTCATTGCTACATATTTTATTTATCGTCGGTGAATTTAAGCGTATATTTTATTAATGCAGAGATGTCAAAATTGAACGCAATTGCTATATGTTGTTAATTCGAAGAAAGTAAACAGATGAATGAATGTCGTATGACTGAATCATAAGTTGTGACCAACTTTTCCTCAAAGGGGAATTTATTTCCCCTAAAAAGCAGTACTAATAAGGCCTTCGGCATCAATTCACTCTGCACTCCACTTCAGTTAACTATATCAATATTTGTTAACCCTAAAAGATAGGATAAACATCACTTTCTACAGCAGAAACAATATGCTAATAAATGCAAACAAACATTTGGTGGTCCTTGTTCAGCGCTCTCTAGCGGGCAAATCTTTACCATTGATGTACTGAGTAATGATACAACCTGTATAAAACGCTATCTAGTGAAGCCTTGATTCTGTTGGCACTCACGGAGTGCCACTGTTTTTTTTTTTTTTTTTTCAATTTTTTTGACACTTTTCTTTGCAAAATTATAAACAGAAACAAAAAATCTATGAGATTACCTGAGAAAACTTTTCGATTTAACGGGGATCTTTAATATTGCGTCCTAATGGAAATATTCGGTTTCAGAAGGTAATTTTTCGCAAGCGGGGTATTCTTAAATTGTGCAACTGACAGATTATTGATGAAAGTATAAAAATTGTTCTCATTACTCACTCGATTAAAAAAATTAAAAATATCTTAATAACAGTTCGTTAATCTCAAAAACATACAAGATATGCAATGTGGCTGAACTGCTTTTGTGAGTGAATTATGCAATGTCTTCCATTCTGAATGAAAAATTATTTTTTGAGGAAGAAATTTTTCTATTGAAGCGTCTCCGCTTTTTCATAGAACTTCAACATTTCTTTACTTTGATGTTCAACCCTCAGTTTCATAAGAGTATTAAAAAGATTTCGGGGGAAAAAAAAAGAAAACCCTAAGAATTTACGTTACTGAATTTTGGAAGCGACTTAACTCTTCAAATTAATAATCCTATCTAAAAGCCCTTCATTAATAAAAAAACTCATTTTTTATTCACTAATAATCTAACGAACTACGAAATACTTTAGTCTCGCTAATCTTTTCAACTAAGTTTTTAATCATAAAATAATTCAAAAAGATATAAAGTATTCAAAAAATAAAAAAAGAGGAAAAAAAACTAAAAAAGCGGGTGTCACATTTTGTTTAATGCAATATTTCATGTGAAATCTTTTCAAGATGTTGTTTTAATCTTTTGATTGATAAGATTTTTATTTTTGACTTGTCAGATCTCGCATTTTTCCCATTTTGAAAAATTCTTTCATGACAACTTTTCTTTGGTAATTTCTTTAACTGGAAATTAAATAAAGCTAAAAGTTTGACTAATTGCCTTTTAGTTGTCAGGAACAATGTTTGGAAGTACGGTTATGATCACCTTTTAAGTTTAATTCATTTTTCGTAGACAGAATCCGACTTTTTTGCCTAATATCTACACATTTCAGACAAGTTATTTTTTGTGTTTAATATTTTTCAGGCGAAAGCTTTTTTTGAAATATCGTTTTAAATTGACACATTAGCAATTATAAAATAAAAAAAATTTCAACTTGTGTATGCAGTCGCAAGTAAGGGGATTAATTTACATTTATCAAAAGTGAAAATGATTCTTAAATATTTGATTTATTATTTGAAAATGTTATGCGCTTTTTTCTTTTGGCGAATTAATATTTGAAACATTTTAACTAAAAATGTATGTATCTCAGAGTTTTTAGCTTAAAATTGTTTTCAAGTACTTCCAATGATTTGTGCCTTATTACTTTGGCGAAACGCTCGGTACTAAATTATTATAAAGTGTGACTAATTTTTTTAAAACTAAATACTGTTGTATCATTTTCTATCAGTTAAAATGACTAATAAAAAGTAATCAGAATAAGGCCAAGAAAAAATGTAATTACGAAAAGGTAGATGGAAATATTGTTTGTAAACAGTTTTCATAATAATAACTAAATAGTCTGATCAGTAGCATTCTTTCACTAAAAGTAGTAAGCATACAATTATACTGAGGAGCTATTATACAGAATTTGACGCTGTAAATATGATTCTCCTACTTTATTACAAATTTACTTAGTTTCGTTTCTTTCATCATTGTATGTAATTATTTATTTCACGAAATTCGAATTTTGACGATGCTATTGTAATCGTTTTCGAACAAACCCTGTCAAAGACATTAAAAAAAAAACTACCTTTGTGCTTGAAAACAAAAGTAAATATAATACCGTGAAAATCACTCATTCCTTAGCTCAAACTTTCGCATTGATAAAAGCGTTCCTTTTAACGCCGAAACACGTGTTTGCAGTGCTCCTGCTATATTGGGTTTTTAACGTTCTGGCAAGCTTGTTTTTAAGTCCACTAAAGTACTCTAAATCCACCCTATCAGCAATAACTGTTAGAATCCTTCTTCCTGCTTTTATATGGCAATTTCGGTCGTGTAATCAAAACCATGTCTGAAATAGCATCTATAACAGTGGTTCCCAACCTGGGGGCGATTGCCCTCAAAGGGGCGGTAAATTCTTAAGGGGCGATAGGTATTTAGAAGAGAAAACAGTAGACATAAAAAGGTACATATCGAAATTGTTAACATGTGCGAAACCCAGGCACGTCATTTCAAGTTTTTCCATGGGGGGGGGGGCAAAGGGTCCAAACGAAATGCAATTTAATCGGAAAACATAAAAAACCACGGCCACTTATTTGTAAATACATTGATTTCTCAAAGCCAGGGGGGGGGGCAATTGACCCCCCATGCCCCCCCTAAATGATGGCCCTGGCGAAACCGGTTGTTCAGAGTTCGGACAGTTAATCACAAGTTAAGAACGAAACAAATTAAAGTTCAATCCTCCTTGTACCTGGGATGAGCCTTAGGAAGTAGTTAGTCATTCATTGTCAATTTTCCGATTTTAGTTTACTTTCCTTCAAATTTTTAGTTTCAATGATTTTAAGTTCCCCAAATTCCAGTGTAGAAAACAAAATATTTTTTAAAATATGTACTTCTGCTTTTTGAAAAGTACGTCGATGAGCTTAGTTAAATGTTACCCTTCAAATATCAGTTCGCTTTGTGAAAGAAAAAAAGTTTTTTATTTATTTATTATTTTTTTGTAGTTTAAAAATGGTTGGTTATAATTGCTTTATTGCGTACATTTTACTTCAAATTGATGTTAGGTACTAATATTTTAAAAATATCGATGGTTACTTGCACTAACTTATGGTTTTTTCAAGAAAGAAGAGGGGTGGGGTGAGGTGATAGGTGTCAGCCAGTGTCCTGAAGGGGGTGATGATCTCAAAAAGGTTCGGAAACACAGATCAATATTAACAAGGAATAACGGGAAAAAGGGGGGGGGGGGAGAGCCAACTCAAGTGTCTTCAAAAGTGCACCGTAATCCCGAACAAACTTTTTAAATTTCGCGTCCTTTTCATTCTCGAACTATTAAAGTTTTGAGCCCGCAGCATCGTCGGCGTCATTCGAGCCCTCGAAAACTAACATTTGTCCCCCGAAATAAAACGAAACAAAGTTTGAGCTATAAGCACATTCCGTGTTTTGCCCGAAATTAAATTATAAATAAAAAGCTGCTGGAAATGGCTACGGAGAAGTTTTATCTACTCTGGAATATGATAACCTCTCAGGGAATTTTATTATTAGGGTTTCCTTTTCGGAGGGGCATTTGAACTGCGGTACATCTCAATGCTTTTTCATCACAGCATTCGCAAGTTTTAAATTTCCCTGTATTTTTATTTCTGGTATTAGGTAAAGGAAATGCGGAAAAAGTGCAATTCAGAGTTGAACTAAAATTGGTTTTAAGGCTGGGAAAAATATATGAGCATTAATGTGTGTTTCACAACTATTTTGAGATAAAGTTTTGAGATAGTGGTTCGCAATGAAACTTTTTTTATTTATCTTTAAGGATGCTGTCATTTTTTAAATAGCCAGACAAAGTGCTGTGGCAGCAGAAACATTTTTTAACGCAAATGCGCTAATGCTAGGGTTTTGTTTAGAAGATACCATATTCGGTTGCTTTTCGATTAAATGAGCATATTTTTGCTCAAACAAAGCAAGAAAATTGTTTTGAAATAGAAATGAAAAAAAAAAAAAAAAAAAAAAAATAAATAAATAAAAATAAAACGCTTCTCGGGGCGCAAAAGAAAACTAATTTCGGACGACTGGTTGAGGTAGTTGTTTTAGCGAAAAATATGTTTTTATGCGTTAATATTTCATGCAGAAAAAAAGTATAGTAGTTTGAGCAGTTGAATCAGCTGAAACTAAACAAAGAAATAATTATAAATGGATTACCCTATAAGGAAAAAAAAATGAATAAAGAAAAGAATAAGAGTTCATTTCTCTGAGATCGATCTATAGTTATTTAATTCTAAACGATTTAACTTCCCAAGGTGAACGTTTCTGTGGAATATTTGTAAGACACAGAACTTCCCTGATCAAGAGACTGACCCCGACAATACGTACATGAAGACGATTTTCTGTTACAGTCCCCGAGAGAGACTTGCTTGAATGAAAAAAAAGAGAACACAAAGAAGAGTAAATCAATGGATGGTTTTTATTTTATGTATTAGCGAGGTTATACCTGTGACTGGTAACTAAAAACAAAAAGGTAGGTTTTCTGATAGATTATAATTGATCTTAAATATATTATGATGTTTCTGCTCTGCATTGTTTCCAATTTTTTTTCCGGGGATAAAATGTTTATTTCGAAGCATTAACCTGCAATTTGGTTTGAAAATATAGTCTTTTCTCTTTACTGGCACTGATGAGGATGCTTTCATTAAATACAGGTACAACAGAAGATCAAATTATCTGGTTAACTAGTACATGAGGGTGTCCTGAAATATACTGACTGTTTTTAAAAATTCACAACAGAAAAAAGATTGAAGTTCATAAAACAATTCTTATGGAACATTCAGTCATAAATTGAGTCCGGAGCTTCTTAGTTTAGTTCGGAAATTTTCCAGTAGATGGTGCTATTGTTCGAGCCCCCGCAAATAAAGAACCGCAATTGAAAATATTATAAATGTTTTTTTTTTCCAGATTTTTTTTTATAAATAAGGTTACACAATCCTAATTTCAAAATAAATTCCGTCAGTGAAATCACAATATGATAAGATTTCTGTCTTGAATAGAGGACAAATTAGAGCAATTTTCTGGAAAGTTAAAATTGAATCCACACTGTATTTCTTCAAGTTTTTAAGTGCTACATTCTCACACAACATTTAAAGATCTATTTAAGGCCAAAAACTCTTGGGTATTATATACCAGGAACTCTTGGAGAAAACATTTGTTACCGGTAACATAAAGATAAGGAGATGATTCAAAAACTGTTTCAATAAACCTTATTAACGTTCACCCGTTATAGAATTTTTAAAAACGCTTAGTAAACCAATGTGTCTTGACAGCAGATGACAATTGTTCCAAAAATATTGTGATGTAATTTCATTCATTAAAAAAAAAAAAAAAAAAAAAAAAAAAAAAAAAATGCAGTGACTTTCATGCGTTTATATTTTTTTGACTAACAATATATTTAGACCGCCATCTATTGGATAATTTTGAAACTAACATTAGGAAATACGTTAGGAAAAAACTTATGCCCTGCACACAAGTTTTCGCCAATAATCGTTTCTTCTTCACCAATGATCGACAGCAGTGGTGCCCAACCTACGGCCCGTGAGCCACATGCGGCCCATGAAGTTAGCTGATGTGACGCACTGTATTTCTCAATGTAAGAAATCGAAACCCACGATTATTCACTATGTCACAAATTTGAAGTCAAAGAGTCAGAAATTGGTTTTTGAAAAACATAATTTATTGAATTAGCATCAAGTATTGATAACAACTGTTCTTTGTTTCAAATTCTCTTTTCTTTTCCATTTTACTAAAGCGCAATTCGTATACCTTTTTACTACGCTTTTTTTGACGACTAATTGAGAAAGTTGCGTTAGTTGGTAATATTTGTTACTGTGAGTTAATATTTCAGGTAGAAAAACTACGTTTTTGCATTTTAAATGGTTCAATCAGTTGATGCCAAATAAATTGATAAAAAAGAGTAGTGAACAAATAAATTAAAAATAATAAATATATAAACAAATGAATATGTTATAAGAAAGAGACAAAGGCCAAACAAATAAGAAATAAATAAAAGAATAAGAACAAAAAAGCAAATTTGATGAAAAACCCTGAAAAATAAGCAAATTTGCAAATTGCAAAATTTTTATTTTTGATTTGTCAGATCTTGCATTTTTCCCATTTTGAAAAATTCTTTCATGACAAACTTTTCCTTGGTAATTTCTTTAAATTGAAATTAAATAAAGCTAAAAGTTTGACTAATTGCCTTTTAGTTGTCAGAAAAAATGTTCGGAAGTACGGTTATGATCACCTTTTAAGTTTAATTCATTTTTCGTAGACAGAATCCAACTTTTTTGCCCAATATCTACATTTCAAACAAGTTATTTTTGGTGTTTAATATTTTTCAGGCGAAAGCTTTTTTTGAAATATCGTTTTAAATTGACACATTAGCAATTATTTAATAAGAAAATATGAAACTTGTGTTGAAGTCACAAGTAAGGGGATTAATTTTTATTTATCAAAAGTGAAAATGATTCTTAAATATTTGATTTATAATTTGAAAATGTTATGCACTTTTTCGTTTGGCGAATTAATGTTTTAAACATTTTAACTAAAAATGTATGTATCTCAGGGCTTTTAGTTTAAAATTGTTTTTAAGTACTCCCAATGATTTGTGCCCTACTACTTTGGCGAAACGCCCGGTATTAAAGTATTATAAAGTGTGACTACGTATTTTTTTTTTTGCTAAATACAGTTGTATCATTTTCTATCAGTTAAACACTAATAAGTTGACTAATAAAAAGTAATCAGAATAAGGCCAAGAAAAAATAATTACGAAAAGGTAGATGGAAACATTGTTTGTAAACAGTTTTCATAACAGTAACTTAATAGTCTGATCAGTAGCATTCTTTCACTAAAAGTAGCAAGCATACAATTACACTGAGGAGTTATTACACAGAATTTTATGTTATAAATATGACTCTCCTACTCTATTACAAATTTACTTAGTGTCGTTTCTTTCATAACGGTATGTAATATTTTATTTCACGAAATTCGAATTTTTGACGATGATATTGTAATCGTTTTCGAACAAGCCTGCCAAAGAAATAAAAAAAAAAAAAATCTGGTATGGGTCCCACACTACTTCCTTTTACGTGTAAATTTCTTTGTAGATGCCTTAGTGTTAAATTTATGCTATGAGTGAGCAAGATATCAATTCGAACATTTACACCCCTAGTTTGCTTCGAAACAATGCAAAACAAATGTTTTACAATGATTCATTTACTAAATATCGCCGATTTTAACATCATTCAGTGAATTTTTCGCAAAATATCGCCAATTGCGCCAAATTGAACCCAAATTAAAAAAAAAAAAAAAAAAAAAAAAAAAAAAAAAAAAATCGCCAAATTTGTCGCCAACTTGGCGATATGTCGCCAAGTTGGCGTCAAACACTTGGCGACCAAAAGCTTGGCGACATAACGGAAAGTGGTCGCGCCAATGCATATCTTTCCCTCTGCATTGAAATTAACACTGATTTTCACCAAAAAAGGGGTAAAACACCCCCTTGGGAACATTCAAATGCAACCACAAGGGGAGGTGCACAACTAGACCATCCTCAGAGCCTACATACCAAGCTAGAAGCTTCTACGGCATATAGTTTTTGAGTTATGCGACCCACATACGCACACACGTACATACAGACGTCACACGAAAACTCGTCGTAATTAACTCGGGGGTGGTTGAAAAATTTTTTTCGGCTGCTTATATGTTGGTAGGTACATATGCACGTGCTGACAGGTCAAAAAAACTAAGGAATTTTCATTCGGGGGTGAGCAAAATCAAAATTTAGACTCAAATTTGAGTGATTTTTTTTTTCGCGATCACAATACTAGTATTGTGATCGCGAACTTTGTGATCGCGAACACTTTTACTTCTTTTACTACGTAAAAGGAAGTAAAAAAAAACTACCTTAGTGCTTGAAAAAGCAAGTAAATGTAATACCTTGAAAATTACTCATTCCCTAGCTCAAACTTTCGCATTGATAAAAATTTTCCTTTTAACGCCAAAACACGTGTTTGCAGTGCTCCAGCTATATTGGGTTTTTAACGGTCTGGCAAGCTTGTTTTTAAGTCCACTAAAGTCCTCTAAATCCAACCTATCAGCAATAACTGTTAGAATCCTCCTTCCTGCTTTTATATGGCAATTTCGGTCGTGTAATCAAAGCCGTGTCTGAAATGGCATCTATATCCGTGGTTCTCAATCTGGGGCGATCGCCCTTAAAGGGGCGGTAAATTCTTAAGGAGCGATAGGTATTCAGAAGAGAAAACAGTAGACATAAAAAGGTACATACCGAAATTGTCAACATGTGCGAAACCCGTTGTTCAGAGTTCAGACAGTTAATCACAAGTTAAGAAAGAAATAAATTAAGGGGTTACAGTACCTTTCTAACAAATTTCTTTAATTTAAGTGAAAAAGTTAATTCTTTGAAATATTTGTTTCTGCGCTTGTTTAACAATCAATAATTTATTTTTAAACATTAAAAATTTTGAAAACTTTTTTTGAAAATTTGAAAAAGGTAAGAAAATTTCAATTTTTTAAAAGCCCTAAGGCTTTTTGTTTCTGCACTAATTTAAAAATTTCTTTTTGAGAAATGATCACAAGAATTACCTCAATAAATCTGTGCATTCATTTTCTTATATTTTGATTCGAAAATATTTTGTGACCTTTTATGTAAAAAATTCTTAGAAAATTTTGTTCTTCGAAGTTTAACAAACTCTAAAAATTTTGTAATTTATAAAACGCTTATTCAATGCCCAGTTTTGTTAAATATATTATCCTGAGTGCAAAAAATATTGCTTTAAAGTTATATCTTTAATAGAAAAAATTCATTAGCATTTCCAGTAACATAGAAACACTAAAAACTGATCACCGAGAAAAAGCACTTTAAAATTTGGCTTTTCCATTAGAACACATAGGATGCATGCCCTAAAGTCACTCATAACTTTTTAAATAATTTAACTAGAACAATGCTATTTTTTCTGAGTGTTTTAAATAACTTGTACTTTTAAAATAAGCAATAATTTTTTTTTTGATCTTTTGGTCATTTTTGAGGTACTGTAACCCCTTAAAGTTCAATCCTTCTTGCACCTGGGATGAGCCTTAGGAAGTAGTTAGTCATTCATTGTCAATTTTCCGATTTTAATTTATTTTCTTTCAAATTTTCAGTTTCAATGATTTTAAGTTCCCCAAATTCCAGTGTAGAAAACAAAATATTTTTTAAAACATGTACTTCTGCTTTTTGAAAAGTACGTCGATGAGCTTAGTTAAATGTTACCCTTCAAATATCAGTTCGCTTTGCGAAAGAAAAAAAATAAAGGTATTTTATTTACTTATTTATGTTTTTAGTTTAAAAATGATTGGTTATAATTGCTTTATTGCGTACATTTTACTTCAACTTGAAGTTAGGTACTAATATTTTAAAAATATCGATGGTTACTTGCGCTAACTTATGGTTTTTTTCAAGGAAGAAAAGGGGTGGGGGGAGGTGATAGGTGTCAGCCAGTGTCCTGAAGGAGGTGATGATCTCAAAAAGGTTGGGAAACACTGATCAATATTAACGGGGAATAACATCTCCGAAAAAAAGCGGGGGGGGGGGGGGCGTGAGAGAGCCATCTCAAGGGTTTTCAAAAGTGCATCGTAATCCAAAACAAACTTTTTAAATTTCGCATTCTTTTCATTTTCGAACTATTAAAGTTTTGAGCCCGCAGCATCGTCGGCGTCATTCGAGCCATCGAAAACTAACATTTGTCCCCCGAAATAAAACGAAACAAAATTTGAGCTATAAGCACATTCCGTGTTTTGCCCGAAATTAAATTATAAATAAAAAGCTGCTGGAAATGGCCACGGAAAAGTTTTATCTACGCTGGAATATGATAACCTCTCAGGGAATTTTATTATTAGGGTTTCATTTTCGGAGGGGCATTTGAACTGCGGTACATCTCAATGCTTTTTCATCACAGCATTCGCAAGTTTTAAATTGCCCTGTATTTTTATTTCTGGTATTAGGTAAAGGAAATGCGGAAAAAGTGCAATTCAGAGTTGAACTAAAATTGGTTTTAGGGCTGGGAAAAAATGATGAATATTAATGTGTGTTTTACAACTATTTTGAGAAAAAGTTTTGAGATAGTGGTTCGCAATGAAACTTTTTTTTATTTATCTTTAAGGATGCTGTCATTTTTTTTAACAACCAGACAAAGTGCTGTGGCAGCCGAAACATTTTTTAACGCAAATGCATTTATGTTAGGGTTTTGTTTAGAAGATACCATATTCGGTTGCTTTTCGATTAAATGAGCATATTTTTGCTCAAACAGAACAAGGAAATTGTTTTGAAATAGAAATGAAAAAAAAAAAAAAAAAATAAATAAAAATAAAAATAAAACGCTTCTCGGGGCGTAAAAGAAAACTAATTTCGGACGACTGGTTGAGGTAGTTGTTTTAGCGAAAAATATTTGTTTTTATGCGTTAATATTTCATGCAGAAAAAAAGTATAGTAGTTTGAGCAGTGTAATCAGCTGAAACTAAACAAACAAATAATTACAAATGGATTACCCTATAAGGGAAAAAATGATTAAAGAAAAGAAAAAGAGTTTATTTCTCTGAGGTCGACTTATAGTTATTAAATTCTAAACGATTTAACTTCCAAAGGTGACCGTTTCTGTGGAATATTTGTAAGACACAAAATTCCCTGATCAAGTGACTGCCCCGACAATATGTACATGATGACGAATTTCTGTTGCAGTCCCCGAGAGAGACTTGCTTGAATGAATATGATCAATTTAAAGTCAATAAATCAATGGGTGGTTTTTATGATTATGTATTAGCGTGGTTATACCTGTGACTGGTAGTTAAAAACAAAAAGGTAGGTATTGTAATAGATTATTATTGATCTTAAATACATTATGATGTTTCTGCTCTGCATTGTTTCCAATTTTTTTTCCGGGGATAAAATATTTATTTCGAAGCATTAACCTGCAATTTGGTTTGAAAATACAGTATTTTCTCTTTACTGGCACTGATGAGGATGCTTTCATTAAATACAGGTACAACAGAAGATCAAATTATCTGGTTAACTAGTACATGAGGGTGTCCTGAAATATACTGACTGTTTTTTAAAAATTCACAACAGAAAAAAGATTGAAGTTCATAAAACAATTCTTATAGAATATTCAGTCATAAATTGAGTCCGGAGCTTCTTAGTTTAGTTCGGAAATTTTCCAGTAGATGGTGCTATTGTTCGAGCCCCCGCAAATAAAGAACCGCAATTGAAAATATTATAAATGTTTTTTTTTTTTCAGCTTTTTTTTATAAATAAGGTTACACAATCCTAATTTCAAAATAAATTCCGTCAGTGAAATCACAATATGATAAGATTTCTGTCGTGAATAAAGGACAAACTAGGTGACCCGTGCGGAATTCCGCAAAAAAAAAAAAAAAAAAAAAACTCTAAACTTAAAATTTAATACGACAATTTTTATTGGCTTCATTTGCACAACATCGCCATCTACTGCCGTCGTTCTGACAACTTTTCAAAGAGATCAAAGACACGTTCACTTTTACAACTACTACAAAAGTGATACCCTATATTAAAATCAAATACCCGAGGCTACTACTAAACTAAATACTAACGTTATCGCAAAACTACCATAGTATTTTGAAACAATAAAAGTTACAATTAAGGTTTACCGAGCTAAGCCTTGGCTTGAAATGTCGCATTTAAAATTGATTTGAACAACAATGTAACGATTTTAACAGTTGAGCAAAAAATTTAACTTTTTGAAACTTCAATCGCTTATAAGTCGCTTAAACGTGGATTTTCGAGATTCTCGTGACGCGGCGCTAGCGTTGAAACGTTCTAAAGAACGCATTTTTTTTAATCTTTCGAATGAAATCAAAATGGAGACGATACGACAATTATTTCGCTAGATAGAGTCAATTTTGTGCCCAAAAATTGAAGTTCGAATAAAAAACGAACCGACACTTTTTAGAGGGTGGGTCTAATTTTCGTCAATAGCCCGCGGGATAAGCTTCAAAATCATAAATTTTCTTGCAATTAGATAAAGAAATGAGCGAGTTTCGACCGGGTATAGGATTCGGCTTAGAGAAATAATATATGGAGATTAGAGCAATTTTCTGGAAAGTTTCCCAATGGAATCCACACTGTATTTCTTCAAGTTTTTAAATGCTACATTCTCACACAACATTTGAAGATCTATTTAAGGCCCAGAACTCTTGGGTATTATGTACCAGGAACTCTTGGAGAAAACATTTGTTACCGGTAACATAAAAATAAGGAGATGATTCAAAAATTGTTTCACTAAACCTTATTAACGTTCACCCGTTATAGAATTTTTAAAAACGCTTAGTAAACCAATGTGTCATTGAAGCAGATGACAAATATTCAAAAAATATTGTGATGTAATTTCATTCATTAAAAAAAGAAAAAAAAAAAAATGCAGTGACTTTCATGTGTTTATTTTTCTTTGACTAACAATATATTTAGAACGCCATCTGTTGGATAATTTTGAAACTAACATTATGAAATACGTTAGGAACAAACTTATGCCCTGCACACAAGTTTTCGCCAATAATCGTTTCTTCTTCACCACTGATAGACAGCAGTGGTGCCCAACCTACGGCCCGTGAGCCACATGCGGCCCATGAAGTTAGCCGATGTGACGCTGACGCACTGTATTTCTCAATGTAAGAAATCGAAACCCACGATTATTCACTATGTCACAAATTTGAAGCCAAAGGGTCAGAAATTGGTTTTTGAAAAACATAATTTATTGAATTAGCATAAAGTATTGATAATAACTGTTCTTAGTTTCAAATTCTCTTTTCTTTTCCATTTTACTATGGCGCAAAACGTATACCTTTTTACTTTTTTTGACGACTAATTGAGAAAGTTGTGTTAGGCGACACGGGGTTTCAAAAACCTAAAAATTCACCAAAATATCGATTTTTCAATTATTAATGTTTTAAATAGAAGAAATACTTCTGAATCTGAGGCAAAAAAATATTTTGAATCAGTGAAAAATTGACCGAGATATAGGTACTTTTAGGAATGACCACGCCCCTTTGTAATATTTTCGGTAATATGCAAAAGTTTGGTAAAAATCTTGGTACTGTTGGAAAAGGCAACTTTTTCATGGTTATTCTTTTTAAACAACCATAAAAATAAATTAATCTAGGGTGAGTTCTGGTAAGTGCGTCCACGGGGTAAGTGCGTCCACTGAGAATTATATGAACACTGTCCTGAAATGGCTCCTGCAACACATCCACTATGTTAGATAACTGTCTAATGATAATTTAAATAGGCAGAATTCAGGCCTGGATTCAATGGACGAAACACAATCAGAGACAACTTAAATGTTTTCAAAAAAACTCTAAAGTAAAGATTGAGAAGGTTACGTTTCAGTTTCTCTTGTAGTCATACCAAGCAATTGAAGTCAAGAAATGCAAGTTGTTTCTTTTGAGTAATGGCTACTAATAACATACATGGGGTATTTTGATCAAACACTTTAACTTTATATGACAGTACGCACTTTCCCTTTCTTTAAAGTTAGGTGGGGGTAAGTGCGTACCATTATAATGGGGCAAGTGCGTACCCCTATCATGAGGCATATGCGTACTATTATGCGGAGCAAGTGCGTACCATTATGATGAGGCAAGTGTGTACCATTACGTGGAAAATCCGACTCTCGTAATTCACCTTTAATTTTGCTTATAACTCTTTTATAAGCCGATTATAAATCCGACGTGATTTCCATCAAGTATTTATATTTACATTGAATGTGGCAAAAGATTTCAATTTTATTCATTACCTCTGAAATATATTGGGCTTTTAGATATCAGTTAGTAAATTTTTCGTTGAAAATAGCGATCATAAGCTATACTTAATTTAAACCAGAATGACAAATGAAGCAGTGAAATTAAGTGAAACTCTAAATAAGGAACGGAACCAACTGATTCAAAAAACGAAGGTGGGGTAATGAATAAATTATATTTAAGAAAATTAATAACACCTTGTGAAAAACTATTTCAATATACAAGAAAAAAAAGTACAAGTATCATATCATGATCAATTATTTTCTTTTTTGCTCTTTATTTTGTGCTTTTACTTCCTTTTACGTAGAAAAGGAAGTATTGTGATCGCGAAAAAAAAAATCTGGTATGGACCCCACACTACTTCCTTTTACGTGTAAATTTCTTAGTAGTTGCCTTAAGTGTTAATAAAAGTGCTTGGAGTGAGCAAGGTAACAATTCAAATATTTACTCCTCTAATCTGCCACGAAACAATGCAGAAATATTTTGCAATGGTTAATTTTCTAAATATTGCTGATTTTAATATCATTCAGTGATTTTTTCGCAAAATATCGCCAATAACGCCAAGTTGAACCCAAATTCAAAAAAAAAAAAAAAAATCGCCAAATTTGTCGCCAACTTGGCGATATGTCGCCAACTTGGCGTCAAACACTTGGCGACCAAAAGTTTGGCGACATATCGCCAAGTGGTCGCGCCACTTCATATCACTTGAGTCTGCATTGAAATTAACACTGATTTACCCCAAAAAAGGGGTAAAACACCCCCTTGAGAACATTCAAATGAAACCACAAGGGGAGGTGCACAACTAGACCATACTCAGAGCCTACATACCAAGCTAGAAGCTTCTACGGCATATAGTTTTTGAGTTATGCGACCCACATACGCACACACGTACATACAGACGTCACGAGAAAACTCGTCGTAATTAACTCGGGGGTGGTTGAAAAAAAATTTTCGGCTGCTTATATGTTGGTAGGTACATATGCATGTGCTGACAGGTCGAAAAAACTACGGAACATTCATTCGGGGGTGAGCAAAATCAAAATTTAGACTCAAATTTGAGTGATTTTTTTTTCGCGATCACAATACTTCCTTTACTACGTAAAACGAAGTAAAAATCACTCAAATTTGAGTCTAAATTTTGATTTTGCTCACCCCTGAATGAATGTTCAGTAGTTTTTTTCGACCTGTCAGCACGTGCATATGTACCTACCAACATATAAGCAGCCGAAAAATCCTTTTCAACCACCCCCGAGTTAATTACGACGAGTTTTCTCGTGACGTCTGTATATACGTATGTGCGGATGTATGTGCGTATGTATGTATGTGCCTCGCAATAACTCAAAAACCATATGCCGTAGAAGCTTCTAGCTTGGTATGTAGGCTCTGAGGATGGTCTAGTTGTGCACTTCCCCTTGTGGTTGCATTCGAATGTTCCCAAGGGGGTGTTTTACCCCTTTTTTGGGGTAAATCAGTGTTAATTTCAATGCAGACTCAAGTGATATGAATTGGCGTGACCACTTGGCGATATGTCGCCAAGCTTTTGGTCGCCAAGTGTTTGACGCCAACTTGGCGACATATCGCCAAGTTGGTGACAAATTTGGCGAAAAAATTATTTTTTGAATTTGGGTTCAACTTGGCGCTATTGGCGATATTTTGCGAAAAATTCACTGAATGATATTAAAATCAGCAATATTTTGAAAATTAACCATTGTAAAATATTTTTTGCATTGTTTCGTGGCAGATTTGGGGAGTAAATTTTTGAATTGTTACCTTGCTCACTCCAAGCACTTTTTTTAACACTTAAGGCAGCTACTAAGAAATTTACACGTAAAAGGAAGTAGTGTGCGGTTCATACCAGATTTTTCTTACTGCTGCTGATTCTAATAAGAAAAATATTTTAAAACCTTATTTATTCGAAAAAATAAAACGAATTTTTTACTCAGGTCACCCAAGGAACTACCATACAAATAGAATTAAAGAAAATCACATGGGTACGCACTTACAACAACGCTATTGGACACACATGTCTCATCTTACATTTAAGAAGGGGTAAGTGCGAACACTGGCTTAAACACAGACTGATTAATGTATTAAACCAAAGTAAGCTATGTAGACTATAAGTGATTATTACTAAATAAAAACAACTTACATTTGCTCACTTGGTCTTATTAAAAGGACAGAGGAAGAATCACAGACACAACACTCTCGATCTTCAAATCACACTTGTTCGCAAGGCACGTGGGATATCACTGATTGCGTTTCATCCATGCAAGTAAGTGCTGATCTCTAGTATTATGAATTCTCCCAAGGCAACTACCTAACATACTTAATATGTGCCAGAAGTTTTTCCTGTTCATATTCACATAATTTAAGGTGGATGCACTTAGCCCGCTAGGTAGGGAAAGTGCGTACCTTAGCATAGGTGTCATAAACCAGGTCACAAAACCTATGCTTATGGTTTATTTGACATATTATATGCTTGGAAATCTTAGTAAAGGATCTGGAAAGAAAACTAAAAAAAAATTGTGAGTGTACAAGATTTTTCAACAGAGCAGCATCCTTGAGAACGTGAACTTTGAAAAAAAGGGTACGCACTTACCAGAACTCACCCTATATGAATTTACTAGTTTTAATGAATATAGATAGTTTCAGCATTTGACCTCATTCTTTTTTCCTAAACTGAAAATTCCAATTTTCTCAAAACGACAACATGCTCCATGCGTAAGAGTTTAGCATTAATTTGTTTAAAAATTGCATAGTTAGTGAAAAGTAGTTCAATAAACAGTCTCTTGGGAGATTTTTTAAAAAGTTATGCAGTATTATAATCTTAAACCCTGATTTGTAATATTGAAACTGTGTATTTTCGAGTTAAAATTAGCATGATTTTGATAAAAAAATCTTGCTTTTGTTTCCATTTACACACAATACTAAATATCTTCAACACTCTATCAATATAATACTCATGCATACTTTTATGATACTGTTGCATAATTTAATGCAAAATTGATGCGCAGGAAACATTTTAATTAACGCGATTTAATTTAATTTAAAAATTTTATAACCTTTGAAATTATTGTCGAAAACTTAAAATTTTTGGTGGGAATTGTTCTTATTTTAGTATAATCATCCTGTAAAAATTTCAAGACGATTGCTTGAAATTTACAAAAAATTGGTTTTAAGGCCCCGTGTCGCTTCAATTGGTAATATTTGTTACTGTGAGTTAATATTTCAGGTAGAAAAACTTAGTTTTTGCATTTTAAATGGTTCAATCAGTTGATGCCAAGTAAACTGATAAAAAAAAGAGTAGCGAACAAATAAATTATAAGTAATAAATAAATAATCAAATAAATATTGTAACGAGTCCGTAGCACCTTCAACTTTCTTAAATGAGCATTCCAATCTTGAGGAAGTAACTATAAATTTATTTACAAGTATGTACACTTATTTACAAAAGGAGCAGGAAACAATTGCTAAACATCCAGCAATTAGGTAGCAAACAGTACACTGTACTCTCAACAGTAACTCAGCACCACGTATCTAACGTGAACAGTAATTAAGAAATTCCAAAAGCAAAACAAACATTCGCCCAAGCGAATAGCGAATAAAACGAGTCACCAGAAATCAAATCTGAAAAGAACTCACTGACTGTGTTTAAGGCCAGCTACACTCAGGCACATTGAAAATAGCGACCCAAGAAGAAATCGTCGGATTGATCAGCAACTGCGTCTACAGTGGTGCCAAGCCATATCAATGTGGAATGTCACAGATTGGCAAAAAGTTGTGTTTAGTGATGAGTCTCGGTTTGTTTTAGGGACTGATGATAACCGTGTACGGATGTGGAGGCGCCCAGGTGAGCGGTGCAATTCCTCTCACACTGTTCTACGTCACACTGCCCGCACAGCTGGTGTAAAGGTCTGGGTGCCATATCCTATGATAGCCGGTCCAATCTAATTGTGATGCGTGGAGACTTAACCGGCCAACGTTACGTTGATGATACTCTTCGACCCCATGTAGGACCTTTCCTAAATGGTCTCCCAGGGGCAATTTTCCAGCAAGATAATGCTCGTCCGCATACAGCAAGAGTTGCTCAAGACTTCCTACGTCATTTTCAGACTCTTCCATGGCCGGCCCGCTCCCCGACTTATCCCCTATAGAGCATGTGTGGGATCAGCTAAAACGTCAGATGCCATCGTGTCACTCCCTGCGTGATTTGGAGTTGGCTGTTACAAATTTGTGGGCCCATCTGCCTCAGGACAACATCAGGCGTCTAATTAACTCAATGCCGGACCGTGTGGTGGCATGTATTGCAGCTAGAGGTGGTCCAACGCGCTATTGAAGTTGATCTGTATTTGTGTCCTTGCACACCCTGTATTCATTCAATTGTCTTGATTTTGAGATCAAGTGAATCTCTCATCTGTATAATTATGTGTATTAAATTTCATTTCAATCCGATGCTTTCTTCTTGGGTCGCTATTTTCAATGTGCCTGAGTGTATTTATACTCGGTACGAAATTTCGACAACATTCTAGCAAAATCCCGTTCATTCAAAACTCAAAATAATCCATCCAAGAAAACTCTAGAAATTAAAAGAAAAACCACTCCGAGCGAAAATGTCTTCGTGCTTATTAAAGTTAGGGTGAGTGCAAAAACTACAAAATGTCACAGGGTCAGTATACAAATGGTAGAAGTGATATCTTCAGATACTTTTGCAACATGTCGCCAGATAAAACCAAAACTAGTGAAAATGATGCAAGGCAGGAAAAACAACAACTATATACAAGATTTGTAACAATATGTAATAAGAAATAGACAAGGGATAAACAAATAATAAATCACTTTAAGAATAAGAATAAAAAAGCAAATGGGGGATGAAAAAACCCTGAAAAAATTAGCAAATTGCCGTGCATGCCCCGACGGGATTTAGAAGTCGCGCTTATATTAATTTAGTTTTACCAATCCTGAATGGCTGGAATCATGCTGAGGCTTTTGAATACCACTCCTTTTGCTTTGCTGAGAGGCCAGAAGATGGTACCTGCAATCGAAAATAGTATTCTTGGGGCCCTCAAGCACCCTTAGACCTCCAAAAATTTCAAAATTTTTATACTCATTAAACATGTCTTTAAACTACCTTATATAATGTAGAGTTTAAATCCAACGTTTAAATGCACAAATTTACAGGTATACTGTAGACACGTGTTTCGGGGCTACAAGGAGCCCCTTTTTCAATACAAGAAGTGTGAGCTTTAGGATGAAGAATCATCCGATAATGAAGAATCATCCGGCTTTTATCGGATGATTCTTTATCCTAAAGCTCGCACTTCTTGTATTTAAAAAGGGGCTCCTTGTAGCCCCGAAACACGTGTCTACAGTATACCTGTAAATTTGTGCATTTAAACGTTGGATTTAAACTCTACATCTTTCGCACAAAGGTATTTATTTTCTGCTTTACCTTATATAAGTTGCAGGATAGTATTAAGTACAATCCCTAGCAGCATCATCTCATCGGCCGATGATCGGCCATTCATCGAAACCCGATGAAATTCTCATCGGCCGATGATCCAATATGTCTCATGGGCCAAGCAGAATCCGAGCAGCAAAATCCGATGAGAATACGGTGAGATTTGGAGCAATTTACGAGCAGAACAGTCCCGTGCCGAGAAATTTCATCGGGAAACTTGATCGGAAGGATATCGTTTTCCGATGGAATATAGCTCGGCTTATTTTAATCGGGAAAGTTGATCGGAAGGATATCGCTTTCCGATGAAAAGTTGCTCATCGAAAACCGTGCTCGGATACTGATCGGAACGATGTCATCGTGCGTTACAGGATCAGTTTACGAGGAGTTTGTTGATCGGCCGAGCAAAATCCGATGAGTTGATGCTACTTGGGATATACTTAAAACAGTAGCCCTCGTTGTATCGAGTCTCGTTATATCGCTCATTCCGATATATCGCTCTTTTCTTTGGTCTCCCCGCACCCCAAAAGAAAACTTTTAGTTCGAAACCATTTTTGAGAAAATATGTAAGGTGCTCAGAAAAGGTCTCTTTCTCATTTATTTTGTGGAAAAAAGACACGGTATAGGCCAATTACAAATTTGCGGGGAAGAACGATCGGCCGATGATACAGCAGCAGCATGTTTTTTCTTTTTTTTTTTTTCTTTTTTTTTTTTTTTTAGGGGCCGTGGTGGCCCGATCGGTAAGGCATCGGACTCGTGTCCGGAGGGACCCGGGTTCGAAACCCAGCCGATCAAAGATCCACCGCCTTGATTAATGGTGGCTGGGAGGCGTTAAAAATGTCGTGGTCACAAAGTCCTCCAAGTGAAACGATACCTCTGGGGGTGCTGGGCCCTAGGGTTTGCTCGACAATAGGTTCCGGTTCAAAATTAAGAACAGAGCGCTCTTCAGGGCCCTATCCCGGTTAAACCACGAAGCTGTGGTAGGTACGGGGGACCCTGGAGAGTGTGAAGTGAAGCAGCATGTTTTCCTGATGAATTGAGTAGAAAAAATGTTGAGATAGACTTGGTAGATGAGCAAATCTGTAATGCTGATGAAGCTGCTCTCTACTAGAAAATCCTTCCAAATAAAACTCAAGATTTCAAGGCGAATAAATGAATTTTTATGTATGTGTACGCATAATTTACTTGCATGCTGCATAGAAAACTATTTTTAATGATCTTGGTTATATCGCGCTTTCGGATATATCGCGCCTTTTTCTTGTCCCCCGAAAAGCGCGATATAACGAGGGGTTACTGTACTATCATTAATAGTAAAGGTTTAACTATGTATTTCATGATACTCTGACTGTGTATTCCCTCTGATTTTCAAAACTATTGAATATCCGTTAAGTTTACATGAACTTGTAATACATCAACATGCAATATTGTTTAGCCTTTAGTATTAACGATAGTATTAAATATATGACTTTTATAGTTGCAAAGAATATGAATTTTATCTTTTACTCAGAATTACATACATACACAAACAATTGAAATAGTTATAATACATCAACATGTAATATAGTTTAGCTTTAGATATTAATAATAGTTTTAAGAATATTACTTTTATATTTTTAAAGAACGAGAATTTTACCTTTTATTCAGAGTTACATACATACATACAAAAGCTTACACAAAGTTTTCACAAAGGATTAAAGTAACTATAAACCAAGACCGTCTGTCATTGGCCCGTGCAGCTACTGTCTGATATTATATCATGCGACCTACATCGCATTTGCGCATGCCTGAGGTCTCTTCTGATTTTCCCAAGATAGGGGGAAATTCAGTGTAACACTCAAAAAGGAAATGGTAAGCGAATAAAAACTGAAAGCATTGGGAAGTGCACCGCCTTAACCTATCACCCTTTTTTAATACGCTTAATTTTATTTAGCGTATTAGTTTCACATGTGGGTTTGTTTGTTTGTATGTATGTAGTATGTAACTCTGAATAAAAGATAAATTCACGTTTCTTATAAATATAAAGAAATATATTTAATACTATTGTTAGTACTAAAGGTTGAACTCTATTAATACATGTTGATGTATTATAAGTGTTTCAGTTGATTTAGAGCCGCCATGTAGACTTATAGTCTATATAGGGGCCTTAAGTTGATTGTAAGAAACTCTGAATAAAAGATAAAATTCACGGTCTTTGCAAGTATAAAAGCAATGTATTTAATACTATTGTTAATACTAAAGGGCTAAACTATATTAAATGTTGATGTATTCTTGACAAGTGCATGTAAACTTATAATAGATCATGGTTTAAAACTTTACAGTTTGATTAACTCTAAAGCGTATTTCTTAGTTTTTTTTTAAACTATAATTTAATTATTCAAATGGAAGCGTTCGTGGCTGCAGGCCCGGAGTTCGAAAACAGACGGTAGCTAATATGGGTCGTTGGATTTCTCAAAGTTAAAAATCGAAAGCCACATTTATTCGAAATGTCACAAATTTGGAGCCACAGCTAGATAACGGTTTTTGAAAAAGAGAGAACTTATGAAATAAGTATCACGTTATAACAAAAATAACTCTCGGTTAGTAATTCTCTTTCATTTACCACGTTTTCCCGAGTTATTTAGAACATTTGTAACTATTCTGAAATTTCACTGAATGTCCTGGTCTTCGTGAATAATTTATTGAAATGATTTCTTACTGCTAGAAAATAAACTTCCTGGCCAAATGTCAAAAGCCAATAAACTCCAGTAATATGCGATATGGATTTAAAATTCAAGAAGACAGAAAGATTTCCACATATCTCCACCAATCGGAATGCAGTAGATTGTTTATTCAAACTGATTAGTTCACCGATCGCTTGGCTAGAGAAGCTCTACGCATTGTAGGATTCTGAAAATATTCCAATATGGCTGCCCCGAGTAACGAGACCTTTATTACAACCTGCGGCAGAAGTTTGTAAATATTTTGAAGCCTTAGTAAGGGGCGACGGTGAAATTTGGCTTTTGACGAGAGAGGTAGGGATGACTGTTAAAGGTGGAATTCGCGTTTCGATTAATATGCGAACGCGTGAATCTTGGGTTTTAGAGTAAATAAATACGTGCTATGATGCAGGCGAGATGTGATGAACTTTCCGCAAAGTAAACACATTTCAGAGCCCTTGAGATTATTAAAATTAGTACCTGCGTGTATGTAGTTGTATCTAAAAATTTTAAGGATTATTCTTAAAAAAAAAGAGAGAGAGAAAGAGAAGAAAAAATAATAATTTTTACGTCTTGAATTTAAGTTATGTTTTTCGTAGTGACTGGTTTTGACATGATCCTACTCACATCTAGATATATCTAAAGATTATCTATTCTTACACAATCCTGAGATTTAAAGAATTTCCGTAAGTGGCACTATTTTATTTTCAACTCGATCTTTTTCTTTTTTTAATACGCTCTCATTAGTTTCACATGTGGGTTTGTTTATTTGTATGTATGTATGTAATTGTGAGTAAAATATAAAATTCACGTTCTTTGAAAATATAAAAGTGATATATTCAATACTATTATTAATACTAAAGGCTTGTTGATGTATTATAAGTTTAAGTAAACTTAGCGGATGTTCAATAGTTTTGAAAATCAGAGGGAAATCAGTTTAGTTTTTTAAAACTACACTGCTCGACATTGAAAATGCAACACCAAGAAGGAGTGGTCAGAAATTCATGCAAATTTTACCGTAGACGCACGTCACTGAGTTATGCAAATGATATGAAATGCGCAGCTCTCCGACGCACGTGAAGTAAGATATAAGAGAATGAAGTTGAAAAGTGGGCTAGGTTCATGTTGGTTTTTCTGCCAGACTAATTATCGGAGAAATTTGGTTTTTGTCTCGAAGGATACGTGTGATAGGAGGAAATGCCACGCCGTCCTCAACGAAGACACTTCCAGCATATAGATGACTTTACAAGGGGTATGGTGATCGGACTGAGAAGGGGAGGTTGGTCCATACGTCAAATTGCAGCTGATACCCACATGGACGCAAGCACTGTGCATCGGCTGTGTCGGAGATGGTTGGAAAGAGGAAATGTAGCCACATTGAGGGGTGCAGGTGCAGCCAGAGTGACGTCAGACCGCTTGGATCGACGGATTCACCGACAAGCTGTGGCGGACCCGCAAGTCACTTGTACGTCGATTCTGCAGCACGTGCAAGGTACCCTGGATGTTCCTGTGTCGACCAGAACCATTTCCCGTCGACTGGTTGCATGTGGCCTGCAATCACGGCGCCCGCTAAGAAGACTGCCATTGACCTCACAGCACAGACTCCAACGTTTGGAATGGTGCCGGACCAGAGCGACGTGGATGGCAGAATGGCAAACCGTAGTGTTCTCAGATGAATCCCGCTTCTGTTTGTCCAGCGATAGTCATCGCATACGTGTGTGGCGTCGACGTGGAGAAAGATCGAATCCGGCATTAACTGTGGAACGCCCCACAGCGCGACAACGTGGCATAATGGTTTGGGGCGCTATTGCATACAATTCCGTATCACCTCTAGTTCGTATTCGGGGCACTATGACGGCCCAACGATATGTAGATAATGTACTGCGGCCGGTGGCAATCCCCTACCTTCAGGGTCTGCCAAATGCAATTTTTCAACAGGATAACGTCCGGCCTCACAGTGCTCGAATCAGCCAACATGCTCTACGAGGTGTACAGATGCTTTCCTGGCCACCATACTCTCCTGACTTGTCACCAATCGAACATGTGTGGGACGTGATTGGACGCCGTTTGCAGAACCTGTCACTGCCTCGTTCAGAGGACGAACTGTGGCAAATGGTTGAAAGGGAATGGAGTGCCATCCCTCAGGACACCATCCGCAGGCTTATTGACTCCATGCCTAGACGTGTTTCTTCGTGCATCGCTGTCCGCGGTGGTCCTACTTCTTACTGAGCGGACGCCGTCCTCGCTCTAAATTTTGCTTATTTATTTTGAAATAAATATCACTTATTGTTCCATGCTGTCTCTGTCTTCTTACCAAATTTCATCAATTTCTGACCACTCCTTCTTGGTGTTGCATTTTCAATGTCGAGCAGTGTATATTTAGCTTTATTTCCATTTCCTAATATAAATTTAGCCGGGCGAAAATTGGAAAGCGCTCGTGACACACAGTAAAACGAACGGCTACGAAAACATAAAAAGACTTAGTTTTCTATTGATTATCGTAGTCACGAGATTTTGTATCAGATCTCTTTTTAGGCACTCTTTCTCTCGAGTATTCTCACGATATTTTTCGGACTTCCTTTGCTCTGAAAAGGCGCCAAAGCCATTCAACGGTCAAGTGAAAGCAGTAAGCAATCATTATTGCTCGACGGAAAAAGAAAAGAAAAAAGGATTTTTGGCATCTTGAATTCAAATTATGTTTTTCGCAATCACAAGTTGTGATAGGACCCTACTCGTTGGGTTTCCTGTTTTTACAATTATCTCCCCCCCGCCTTCAGAATCTGTTTTATTAAAACATGGATTTTCCATGTCCTATAGAACGCGAGTTATAGCTTTTTTTAGCAAATGCAGCTTAGCCTTTATTCACGCGATCAGAACCGTTTTCATTGTTGGCAGACAAGGAAAGCAAACTCTTATAATTTATTAAAATGTTTATCAGTTGCCAGTTTCTACTTTTTAACAAATAAAATACTTGTAATTGATTTTATAGTTTCAGGCTTAGTCGAAGGTTTTAAAAATTTTAACTTTAGTTTTAACTTGTAATACGCTTTTATTAGTTTTACATGTGGGTTTGTTTGTATGTATTTATGTATGTAACTCTGAATAAAAGATAAAATTAACGTTTCTCCCAAGTATAAAAGTAATATATTTAATACTATTATTAATACTGAAGGCTAAAATATATGACCCGGCGAACTCTGTTCCGACTTTAAGGCAATAAATAAGCAAATTTTTGAATTTATTAAGTTTTTTTTAATTAGGAAAAAAATAAGTACCTGACATTAATCATCCATTATTGTTTCTGTATTTACAACCTATTTTACTGCACTCCAGAAGTTGTCAGAACATGTGCTTTATGTCGCCCGGCGACAGAGGCTCACAAAAGGCTTAGTTAAAAAGATAATTTTTTCGGACTGCTTATCAACTGACTGCTCCATCCATAAATCCATCCGAACAAACTTTTGTATACATAATAGTAGTAAGAAGAACAGCCACTTAAATGCAGTCCAGGAGCTATCCCACCAAGCGCTCTCCACTTCACAGCCTCAGAGGCGTAAAAACTCTTAAGTGACAATCGTTTCTGACAGCTTATCACATATAAACTTCAAGGGAAGTAACGCGTTTGTTTGTAATTTACTTCTCAAAAAAGTCAAATAACACTCAACGCACCGCTAACTTACAACCTGTTTACTGCGCTCCGGAAGCTGCCAGAACGTGTGCTTTATGTCGCTCAGCCATGGAGGTGTAAAAAAAGGCTTAGTAAAAAGGCTTAGTCAATAAGACATTTTAGCTAAATAGATAATTTGCAATAAAAAATATATTGCGGTCCTAAATTGAGATAAAAACTATCCTATCATTTAAGTTGGACCAAACTGAAACTGCGAGCAAAATTTGGTTAAAATCGGTTCAGTTGCTGAGGAGTCCATTGGCCACAAACACAGGGACACGTAATTTTTATATATTAAGAAATTGACGTATTAAAAGTGTTTCAGTTGTTTGTATGCAACGCTGAGTAGAAGATAAAATTCACGTTCTTTGCAAATATAACAGTAATATATTTAATACTATTATTAGCACTAAAGTCTAACCTATATTACATGTTTATGCATTATAAGTGCATCTAAGAGCGTGTTTTTTAGTTTTTAAAAACTAATTTAAAGATTATTAACCCCCGACGCAACAAGGAAGGGGGTTATAAGTTTGATCTGTCTGTGGCACTCTAGCGCCAAAACGGATGGACCGATTTTGAATTTTTTTTGTTTGAAAGGTCAAGTGATCGAGAGTGTTCTTAGCTAAGTCGCGTCTTTGGATGACATAAATTAGCGAAGATATTAATTAAAATCCTTCAAAACGTTTTTCGCAATGGAGGAGTTTCCTTCAGTCAAAAGTACTACTTTTTGTTACTGAAATTGATAGAATGATATAAAAAAATAACATGGGCCCGAAAAATACTTTAATTTTCCCCAACAGTTTATTTTTTATTAATTTTTTTAAATAACCTACCTTGAAAACGGGGCGTGGTTTTTGTGACGTCAGCGGTGCACCTAACAGCTCTCTTTCCAATAATAACACCATTTTTCTTGACTTGAGTTGTCCAATCGCAGGAATCGGTGACGTCATGACCTTCGTCATCTCACTACAACCAATTAGATTTCGCGTTTACGTGCACCACTGACGTCATGCGCAGATGTTTTTTTTTTTCGGAATAGCATCTGCGCACCGGTTAAAATAATTCATAAGAAATATATAACTGTGTCAAAAAAAAAGGTCAATTCCTATGTTTTGAAGCATGTTCTTTCAGAAAAAAATACTTTTGAAATTTCGGAAACTCCCCCATTTTTGAAGTGAAAACATACTTAAAAATTTAAAACACTAGTGCCAAAAAGAGACAAAAATTCTGCATATGATAAAATGTGTTTAGAACTACCATTTAAAGTGAAACTTATATTGCAACGTTTTTTAGCAAATGCGGCTAAGTCTTAAATTTACATGATTGGAAACCGATGTCATTATTGGCGGACGAGGAAAGGAAACTCCATGATTTAAAATGTTTACGTTTCAATTTGTAAGCAATTAAAATACTCGTCATTGATTTTATTATAAGAATTTTCAAATTTTCAAATCTTTGTTCTGCATTTGCGACTCTAAAATTTTACTAGTAATGATTATTTTTCCTTCTCTCCGTGTTTACCATGTTCTCTCGAAAACAATTAAGTACAATTAGATTTAAAATGCTTTTTGACCAGTGAACTTTAACCCATTTATGCCCAAGTTTTTTTTAGCATTTTTTTTCAATTTTTATCTGTTTAAAACTCTTACTTGGAAAGGTTTACATACATTTTAGGCTCAAAATAGTTCGCCGTTGCCATATTTATTAAGTTATTTAACGTCCTGTTTATGGGATATTTTGCACATATGTGAGCAAAATACGATCTTACTTGACTTGACTTTTGCAAAGTAACATTACAGAAGGCATCTTCGATCAATTTTAAGCAAATTATTTTAAAATAGTTTAATTTTATGAAAAAAAACTCTAAAAAAACCCTTACTTTCCGTGGCTACCCATGCTGGATCGTTGCTTGACTGATTTGTCTGAAAATAGCTGTCAATAAATAAACTCTGATGTCCAAATAGTGGCTCTAACTGGTTTTCTCAAGAAGAAGGACTGTAACTTGTGAAAAACAGCTTTAGTAAAATGATATACCCATTACAGGTTTTTGTATGCAGTAACTAACAAGCGTCCCGTTTTTAGGCTACTGGGCATAAATGGGTTAATATGAGGTCGGCAAACAGGGTCGGGGCTTGTTTAAATTTTTAATGTAATCTTAGTACTTGTATAAGGAGCCTACTACCACTCTATTAGAAAGATCAATTTAGTTTCTAATGAATTCACTATTTATCAGCTATGGGACAGTTTTATGCGATTACCGGTGGAAGAGTTCTAACAAAGTGTTGCGGGGATTAAGATCATACGAGCCCTTGGTTTCGAAAACTTATTTGGTGTTATACTTTTGCAGAGAAATAATTCAAAATAGTTTAAAAAATACGTTTTTAGAGTTAATCAAATTACCTTATATAAGTTGTAGGATAGTATTAAGTACAATACACTTAATATTATCGTTAATAGTAAAGGTTTAACTATGTATTTCATGATACTCTGACTGTATTCCCTCTGATTTTCAAAATTATTGAATGTCCGCTAAATTTACATGAACTTGTAAAACATCAACATGTATTACTGTTTAGCCTTTAGTACTAACAATAGTATTGAATATATGACTTTTAGAGTTGCAAAGAACATGAATTTTTTCTTTTATTCAGAGTTACATACACACACACACAAACAATTGAAACATTTATAATACATCAACATGTAATATAGTTTAGCCTTAATATTAATAATAGTATTAAGTATATTACTTTTAAATTTTTAAAGAACGAGAATTTCATCTTTTATTCAGAGTTACATACATACATACATACAAACAAACAAACAAACAAACAAACAAACTCACATGTGAAACTAATAAAAGCTGTATTAAAAAGGAATGAATTTTGAGTTAATGTCTTTAATTGATGGCGTAGAACCTTGAAATCTCCGAAAAATATTTCAGTAAAACCAGGAAATATAAGTATGAATGTTCCATACAGAAGTTTTCAAATATAGCTACTACTTTGGGGCAAAATTTTCGGCTGAAATGTGGCGCCGCAGTGTTTAAAACGGATGAAGTAAAACTTAAAACTTAAGATTTCTTTTTGATATAAAGAATGAACTTATAGGATCTGAAATATTAGCTATGCCAGAAGTCCGATTTTGAATGTTTATTTAGAAAAAATTTAGAAATTTATTTGTTCTTTCCAGTAAATGAAGTGAAAATTAAAACACCATTAGTTTTGTTTGTAGAATCCTACCGTAAAATGGGGTGTATAGGAACAGCGGGGTCAATCGGAACAAAACTTCCCGACCGTGCAAAGAAATTCTTCATAAATATAACATTTGGTATTTTTCGCCATGAATTTTTTTTTAGAAAGGTGAGATCATAGGAAGTAGGAAAAAACTACTTTTGTCAATCTGGCAACGCTACTGGCTTCTAAGGAGGGTTGCACGTGGAATGCTAAAAAACATCACATTTTCATAGACTGCAAAACTTCATATGCAAGAACAAACCTTCTTATATTTGAAAACCAAGAGTGGTATGTTTTAATTATACATGTATCTGAACAACAGAATACTACATTAGAGTTTACATTTTTTATAAATTGTATCATCAAAATGAAGAATTCGGAAAAATGCCATAGGGAAAAAATTTGCAGGGTGAATCGGAACACTTAGTTCTGTTGTTCCAATTCAAACTTATTTGAAGGAAACTGTTTGAAAAATCAAGATTTTAACCCCAATTCTTCTAATCAAGACTAGGACAAGGATTTATTTCTGTTTATCCCTTCTCGTGAGCAACTAAATCTTAGAATGACAAAAAAATGTAGATTTCAAAAAAAAAATTCTCCAGGAGACTCCTTTTTACTTAAAATACGAGGGGTAAAGTCACATAGACTTTATGTAGTAAAAGTCCAGCACACAGACAGTGATGAATAAGAGAAAAAATCTTTCAGGACAATCCCCGAAACCCAGAGATTTTAAGAAACTAAAGAAAAGGCAGAGTTCATCCCAGGAGATGCTATGAAAAAACTTAAGCCAAAACACAATTGCTAGTTTTAAGGACAAGTACATATTTGTGGACGACATGAGTGACTTCCATTCATGTTAAATCTTTGTATTTTAATTAAAAAGCATTTCTTAAAATTAATTTTAATTTTTTATAAGTTCAAAATTATTTTGAATTTTGACACATTATAAACGTTTACTGATATTGAAATTATATATTTATTTAACAGTAATTATCTGTTCTTATTCTCCCCCATCAATATTACTCATGTTTGTGAGACCTATTACAGGTTAAATTGAAAAAAATAAAAATTTTAACATGTGTTCCGATTGACCCCTATCTGCGGGGTGATTCGGAACACCCCTAAATTCCTATATATATGAATAATAACTGTTCGAAATGTTTTGTATTTGCTTGGAGTATCAAAAGTAAAGCAAGACCGAAGTTTTTACCCAAAAAATCAAATTTAAAAAAAAATCCTTTAACTGCTTTTTAGCCTACTTTCCCGTTAAAAATAAAAGAAAGACGAAAAAAGTATTAAAAGTAGCTTAATGCATCTAAAAAATATCGCCAAGTCCAAAAAATATCGCCAAGTTAAAAAAATAAAGAGGTAAAATGAATATCGAAAAATTAAAAATTTGAAAGTAGGGTATTGAGATGGGGAATTTGTGTGTCGGTCTGTCGGTCGGTCTGTCGGTCTGTCTGTCCCCCCCCTAATAACTTTTGAATGAACATTCCGATTTGGATAAACTTTTTTTTGTTGGAAAGGTCTCGGCGAGTACAGCTCATTCCCATATTTGATTTTTTAATTTGAACAATTTTTGGTTCAATTCTGAGCCGTTCAAACAACCGGTTTTGCGATACTAACTTTTGAATGAACAGTCCGATTTGAACAAACTTTTTTTTGTTCGAAAGATCTTTTCAAGGATACTTCATTCCCGTATCTACATTTTCGATTTGAACAATTTTTCGTTCAACATTGAACCGTTCAAACAAGCTGTCACCCCTAATAGCTTTTGAGGCAATAGTCCGATTTAAAAAACTTTTTTTTGTTCGAAAGATCTCGGCAAGGATACTTCATTACCGTATTTAAATTTTCAATGTGAACCTTTTTTTCGTTCAACATTGAACCTTTCAAGCAACCTTTCCCCACCTAATAACTTTTAAGTGAACCGTCCGAATTGAATAAACTTTTTTTTGTTCGAAAGATCTTTTCAAGGATACTTCATTCCCTTATCTACATTTTCGATTTGAACAATTTTTCGTTCAACATTGAACCGTTCAAACAAGCTGTCACCCCTAATAACTTTTGAAGTAATAGTCCGATTTAAACAAACTTTTTTTTTGTTCGAAAGATCTCGGCAAGGATACTTTATTACCGTATTCAAATTTTCAATGTGAACCTTTTTTTCGTTCAACATTGAACCTTTCAAGCAACCTTTCTCCACCTAATAACTTTTAAGTGAACCGTCTGAATTCAATAAACTTTTTTTGTTCGAAAGATCTCGGAGAGACTCATTCCCATATTTCACTTTTCAATTTGAACCATTTTTCGTTCAATGATGAACCGTTCAGAAATTTTTTTAACATGAGCGCCTACTGAGAAATTTAAATTGAATGTTGATTCTGAACTTAAAGGCGGATTTCCTTCAAACTAACTTTGTAAGAAAACGGTTTTGATAAAAACTTTATGTTAAGTACTTTTCTGAAAAATCTTCTGTGAGGACTCTGATTCCGACTCCGATTCCGCAAACATGGCGGAAATGCAGGCTCAGAAAAAAATAACTGACTGGCAGACGATTTTTTGTTTATTTATTCTTTTTTTTTTTTGTTTAATTAATTATTATTACTTTTATCTTTTTGGCAGACGATATTTTTTTTTTTTTTTTGACTACAAAAATTGTTCATTCACTAGAGCATTTTATTCTTTATTTATATTTAATAACTGGCAACGGATTAAAAATAAAATTCGAGACATTTTATTAACGAACGAGGTTTTTTTCTTTCTTTGATAAAATGTGTTTTGATGTTCTTTGTACTTTTATTTTATTTATTACTTTTTTCCTTTTGAAAACGATTGTGAAATTTTTCTACGGAAGAACTATAACAGTTATTCTTTAAAAGGTGTGACAAAACTTTATTTACTCGTTTATTTACGTTTTACGTGTCCATTTCATATGATGAGAGGGGTATATTTTGCTTTTAGAAATCAGCTTTAAGTGCTATAAAGGTATGTTTGACATAATTTTCAGTTTCAGATATTCAAGAGAATATTGATTAGATGCTGGAATGCCGATGTCGATGAACGGGAAAGTAGGCTCGTTTAGTTCTTGACAGAACTTCTTGTTTTACAATTAAAGCTGAAAAGTGTTCCGATTCACCCCATTTTACGGTACCACTTGTCCTGCTTTTTAAGACATAATCTAAACAGTAACCTTATTTTTTTAATACTTCCATTTCTTGTATCCTAAGAATAAAGAAAAAAAAGTAAGGAAGAAACTACAGTTTACATACTAAGTTTGCGCTAAAAAATAACACATCATGATATGAAAATGCGGAAAAATGATCCAATTATTATCGCAATCATAATTAAAAGTCGCTTTCTCAATAAAAAGAAGTTTTTCTAAAGAAATGAAAAAAAAAAAAAGTCGTAACATTCCAAACAAAAGGTTTTAATTAAATGCATTTCTTTGCTTTCATCAAGTACAAAAAGCTTTGCAGAGCTTTAAATTAATATCTAACATTAACTTCCTAAAGAAAAACGAACCTTTTCTCTGCAACATTTAAAGTTTTATTAATGCAGCACGTTTAATTGCTTATGAAAGATTGCTTTTTAGTTCAGTTTGGAAAAAAAACTTAGAAACTTAGAATTCGTACTTACCAGAAAATCATTTTCTTGTTAAATTAATGAATTGGAGAAGAAACTACGAGATTACGTAGCTAATAGTCGTACATGTTCTACTACAGCAAAATATTTCATGTTTGCAGACATTGAGTGTAATTTTAGTTGGAAATATTGACGGTAAAGTAATATCTATTATTTCTTGTAAAAATAATTAATTGTATAGCTGTTTGTGTGTGTTAGTTATTAAAATATTTCATACTAGCGGTACCCGCACGGCTTTGCCCGTGATATAAAATTAAAAGTTCATTTGTAAAATAATTGATATCGCAGAAAAAATGCTCTTCAAAGTATGATATAAAAATCTGGTATGGACCCCACGCCACTTATTTTTACGTGTAAATTTCTTAGTAGATGCCTTAAGTGCTAAAATAGTGCTTGGAGTGAGCAAGATAACAGTTCAAACATTTATATCCCTAGTTTGCCACGAAACAATGCAAAAAAATGTTTTACAATGATTAATCTCCTAAATATCATCGATTTTAACATCATTCAGTGGATTTTTCGCAAAATATCGCCAACAGCGCCAAATTGAACCTAAATAAAAAAAAAAAAATTTTTTTTTCGCCAATTGGCGTCAAATACTTAGCGATCAAAAGCTTGGCGATATATCGCCAAGTGGTCGCGCCAATTCATATCACTTTTGTTAACCAATTCATATCACCTTGCATTGAAAATACTGATTTACCCGATAAATGAGGTAAAACACCCCCTTGGAACATTCGAATGCAACCCCAAGGGAGATGGACAAAAATAAGGCAAAAGAGAAAATAAGAACAATTTTGTTGATAACAGGAACTAACAGAAATCTTACCAAAGTTTAAAAGAAGAAGAAAGTTTTCTTTCCTAGCTTAAAAAACAAAACAATACATTTTCCGAAATGAAACACTTTAAAAAAACGACGAAATATCGCAATTGATACGATATTTCGTTAATCTGTGCTTTAGGTACCCTTTTCTCGCTAAATGAACGATAGGCGCTCCAAGCGTGGTAACCCTAGCTATTTTGCGTAGTTGACTTTTTGAAAACGCGCCAAGTAGGGTCCCAAAGCATCTTCACCGGGAAGACAGTGTTGCCAGAGAATTGGAACAAAAAAATACTACGCCTCCTCTAAAAAAAATATTACAAAATACTACTGTTTCCAAACGTTGCCAAAATCAATGTTGCTGAAATGCAAAATCTATAAAAATGAAAAAAAAAAAAAAATCCGCCGAATCTTTTAATTAAGTCATTAGTGTATTGGAAACAGGGTTGCCAGAAAAATACTACGCTCCTTATTTGGGCCGAAAAAATACTACCGTAGAATCAAAAATACTACGTCTGGCCGTAGCCTACGAAGATTGACGCTGGCAACCCTGGAAAAAGAAAGAAACAAAAATAAGTATGAACACGTAACCATAGTAACAACATGAAAAGTTGATTTCCGTTGATAAAATAATTAATTTTATCCTCTTTTTAAACAAATTTTATTCTAAAGCTCAACCATTTTAGAATCGTTTGGCTTGCTTTACTGAAGGTAAGCCTTGAATTTCGGGATTCTAAAAACAATTGTTACAGCTCTCCTGATGATCGTAGAAACTTCGAAAAAACTTCATTTTGTGCAGAAAATTTCAAGCTTTCGAATGACATAAGACTTGAAAATGTGTGTGAAATATTTCTTCCCTATTTTATCGAATTTCCGCTAAGAATTCGAATAGAAAAAGAACGAAATGGAATTCTCGAAAAATCGCTTCGAGGTGCAAAACTACATGCTACAAACTAATTTTGTACCAAGTGGCATGAAAATCGACCGTACGGTTTTGGCGCTACGCGAGTAACAGACAGACAGAAGGACGGAAGGAAAGACAGAAGGACAGAAAGAGAGACAAACCTTCAGCTTTATTATTAGTATATAATGAGAAGAGATAGAGATAGAGATAGAGAAGAGATAGAGAAGAGACATGAAAGTTTTAAGAAATAAAAAAACGAAGTTGAAAAGATATATTTACACATTTGAAGTAGCTTTAAAGGCCTACCATTTTGATTTTGATTTATTTTCATTTCAAAACATTTTTTTTTTACAAACATTTGATACGAATACACATTTTTCCACCACAGGCACTTTTGGTAAAAAAAAAAGACAAAATGGATCCAATCCAACATATTTCTGAACACTTTGATGTTTTAGTTCAAATAAATTCGAAATTCTAATTAATTATAGAGGGCGCTGCAGTCACTGTCGAATGGCAGCAATTTAAGGGAAAAAAACATAGGGTAAAAGCACCAGCAGTCGGCCATTAAAGAGATTTTTTATTGATCTTGGCTAACCTAGAACTTTCAGCTATCAATACAGCAACAAAAACAAGGTAAAACTTTAGAATGAACCTTTCTGATAGTGAATCACCTACTTGTTTCAGAAATTAAAAAAAAAAAATATGTTAAGGTCCAAGCTGTTGTCAACACTAGTAAATGCTTCAGTAGTCGGCCACAGAATCATCTTACCTGAAAAATGAGCAGAATCGCAATCTTGGATGGCGGGCACATCATTCAAAATGAAATGACTCATTACTAATTCAAAAAAAGTACCCAAAACTTAACCGCCACTGGTTGATGACTGAGGATAGCTACATGAATGTGTGAATGCGCCATATCTGATTTTGAATTGAAAATGTACTACTTATGAGGAGTTTTATGCCATTGTGGCCGACTACTGGAGACTGGCCGACCACTGGAGCACTTACCCTATTTGGTAACGCATAAATTGCTTTAAAGTTTAGTGAATAACAGTAATTTTTGTTCATATGAATGACTTGTTCTTGGTTTTTAGCCTACTTTCCCGTTAAAAATAAAAGAAAGACGAAAAAAGTATCAAAAGTAGCTTAATGCATCTAAAAAATATCGCCAAGTCCAAAAAATATCGCCAAGTTAAAAAAATATCGCCAAGTCCAAAAAATATCGCCAAGTTAAAAAAATAAAAAGGTAAAATGAATATCGAAAAATTAAAAATTTGAAAGTAGGGTATTGAGATGGGGAATTTGTGCGTCGGTCGGTCGGTCGGTCGGTCTGTCGGTCTGTCTGTCCCCCCCTAATAACTTTTGAATGAACATTCCGATTTGGACAAACTTTTTTTCGTTGGAAAGATCTCGGCGAGTACAGCTCATTCCCATATTTGATTTTTTAATTTGAACAATTTTTGGTTCAACTTTGAGCCGTTCAAAAAACCGGTCCCACGATACTAACTTTTTAATGAACAGCCCGATTTGAACAAACTTTTTTTTGTTGGAAAGAACGTTTCAAGGGTACTTCATTCCCGTATTTACATTTCCGATTTGAACAATTTTTCGTTCAACATTGAACCGCTCAATCAAGCTGTCACCCCTAATAACTTTTGAATGAACAGTCCGATTTAAACAAACTTTTTATTGTTTGAAGCATCTCGGCAAGGATACTTTATTACCGTATTTAAATTTTCAATTTGAACACTTTTGGTTCAACATTGAACCGTTTAAGCAACCTTTCTCCACCTAATAACTTTTGAGTGAACCGTCCGAATGGAATAAATTTTTTTTTGTTCGAAAGATCTCAGCGAGTGCAGCTCATTCCTATATTTGATTTTTTGATTTCGACAATTTTTGGTTCAACTTTGAACCGTTCAAACAACCGGTCCCGCGATGCTAACTTTTGAGTGAACAATCCGATTTGAACAAACTTTTTTTTGTTCGAAAGATCTTTTCAAGGATACTTCATTCCCGTATCTACATTTTCGATTTGAACAATTTTTCGTTCAACATTGAACCGCTCAATCAAGCTGTCACCCCTAATATCTTTTGAGTGAACAGTCCGATTTAAAAAAACTTTTTTTTGTTCGAAGGATCTCAGCAAGGATACTTCATTACCGTATTAAAATTTTCAATTTGAACACTTTTTCGTTCAACATTGAACCGTTCAAGCAACCTTTCCCCACCTAATAACTTTTGAGTGAACCATCCGAATGGAATAAACTTTTTTTTGTTTGAAAGATCTCGGAGAGGCTTTCCCATGCATTCCCATATTTCGCTTTTTGATTTGAACCATTTTTCGTTCAATATTGAACCGTTCAGAAAAAAAAATTAACATTAGCGTCTACGGGGAATTTAAGTTGAATGTTGATCCTGAACTTAAAGTCGGATTTCCTTCAAACTAACTTTGTAAGAAAATGGTTTTGATAAATAATGTTTGTAACGTACTTTTCTGAGTAATCTTCTATGAGGACTCTGATTCCGACTCCGACTCCGCAAACATGGCGGAAATGCAGGCTCAGAAAAAAAAATTACTGACTGTGCAGACGATTTTTTGTTTATTTATAAATTTGTTTTATTTTATTATTATTATTATTATTTTTTTTTTTTGGCAGACGATGTTTTTTTTGTAACAAAAATTTTTCATTCACGAGAACATTTTATTCTTTATTTATATTTAACAACTGGCAACAGATTAAAAGTGAAATTCGAGACATTTTATTAACGGACGAGTTTTTTTTTCTTTTTTTTTCTTTCTTTGATAAAATGTGTTTTGATGCTCTTTGTACTTTTATTTATTCATTTATTTATTTTATTATTATTATTATTATTATTATTATTTTTTTTTTTTTTTTGAAAACGATGAGGATTTTTTCTACGGAGGAACAGTTACACTCTTTAAAAGGTGCGACAAAACTTTATTTATTCGTTAATTACTTTTTACGTGTCTACTTCATCTGATGAAAGGGGTATATTTTGCTTTTCGAAATCAGCTCTAAGTGCTAAAAAGGTATGTTTGATATAATTTTAAGTCTCAGATAGTCAAGAGAATAATGATCAGATGCGAGAATGCCGATGTCGATGTACGGGAAAGTAGGCTCGTTTAGTTCTTGACAGAACTTCTTGTTCATTCTTTTGAAGTAATTTTTTTAAGTCTTGCAGACATCTGGCCTATGTAGAAAGAGATGAGAAGTCAATGAGCATCGCAAAACGTTAGAAAATATTGCACATCACGTAGCAAGTTATTCTCAATCAATCATTTTCACGGTGATTAATTCGATATTCATCCATTATTAATAGACTTCGAGTTACTTTATTAAATTGTTATTTCTGAAATTTTTTAATAGGGTTATTTTAATTTTCGCTGTAAATTCTACATCCGCTTGCTTGGTGAAAGATTTTGCATTCGCTCCACAATATTTTCAGGAACATTTTCCCCACGCTGTCAATTGCAATTAGATGCTGTATAGTTGTTTAAGGAGAGTTAAAACAATTATTTTTGAATTTAGTGATTTTGAAAAACACAATTCTTCAAATAATATTATTAAATTTGTCTTTTTGGTTTACAGTGGATCCCCGGTAACTCGACACCCCAAGGGACCACGAAAATATACCGAGTTAACCCATTTATGCCCAGTAGCCTAAAAACGGGACGCTTGTTAGTTACTGCATACAAAAACCTGTAATGGATATATCATTTTACTAAAGCTGTTTTTCACAAGTTAAATTGTCCTTCTTCTTAAGAAAACCAGTTAGAGCCACTATTTGGACATCAGAGTTGATTTATTGACAGCTATTTTCAGACAAATCCGTCAAGCAACGATCCAGCATGGGTAGCCACAGAAAGTAAGTGTTTTATGCGAACTTATTTTTCATAAAATGAAACTATTTAAAAATAATTTGCTTAAAATTGATCACAGATGCCTTCCATAATGTTACTTTGCAAAAGTAAAGTCTAATAAGGTCGTATTTTGCTCACATAACTGCAAAATATCCCATAAACAGGACGTTAAATAACTTAATAAATATGGCAATGGAGAATTATTTTAAGCCTAAAATGTGTGTAAACCATTCCCAGTAAGAGTTTTAAGCAGATAAAAATTAAAAAAAAATGTTTAAAAAAAATTGAGCATAAATGGGTTAAGTGAATGTCAACTTACTGGGGTTCCGTAATTTTCTACTGTTATAGTGTTTGCTATATTACTAGCTAATTACCCGGCGTTGCCCGGGTGCTTATTAATACAACATAGCTAATTATAGTTTGTTTTTTACTTATTTCAAGTCAAAACGAAATAGGTGAGCCTTCAATTGATAATTCATTGTTAATCGTAATCTTTGATGGAAAATACTTGTATTTAAATGTATTAAATTTTATCCATTTGTATGCTTAAAGGCTTATCTTATTACTCTGTATGTTCAAAATTGAAAGAAAATTGCCATTTTGAGACAAAAAGTTTGAATTTTGAGCTTTTTGGATTTTTTAAAAATTTCAAAATCCCGCCCATGTGTATTCCAGTGTATCAAGCAACCTCTGTGCCAAGTTTGATGAAAATCCGATTAAAACTGTGGATTTGTATAAGGAAGAAACATACAAGCAAACATACATTCATTTAAAAAAAAACTATAGATTTACTAGTTCTTACCATCCACGTTGTAGACATTACTTTCAGTAAATGATTGTCCTTTTTTCTTCCAGTTTTTTTTTGTTTGAAAATAACATAAAATAAAAAGGATACTTTTGAGTATCTTGTTAGGACTAAATCCATAATTTTTGAAAAGAGATGAGAGCTCCTTGTCAAAAAGAAAAGCCCTGCTTGGATGTTTTAAAAACATGTGTCGTGCTGCTGCTGTTTTGATTCTCTTCTGAACTGCCCTAGATGCATTTCTCCAATGCCCAGCCTCTTCCAACACTGTTTATAGCACCAGCGGCACCCCCGTAAGATACTTGACTCCCAATGGCGCTCTTTGAAGATGCCAGTTGGCTCCTTTTGGCACCCTATGGGCACCTGATGGCACATCATGGGTGACATCTGTAGTTTTAACAGCGTAAATTTGGGACTGCGTCAACAGCACATACAGTGAACTCTCACTTATGCGCCTGCCCTAGAGACCAACAGAAAAAGACGCATAAGTGAAAGAGACGTATAAGTGAACGAGCCTATTTAAAATACTAAAACACAACAGAGGTTGCAATGAGAGAATGAATTAGACCGTTTCTATACTAAAGGGAAATATTACTACGGTTTGACAATTACTGTAACGTAACTACAATGATAACAGGGACGCGCCAAGCCTGATCGGCGCCCTCGTGCAAATGTCTTCTGAGCGCCTTATGCAGTAACGTTTGATAGTTAACACCAGCAGTGATGTTTGAAAGACAAATATAATTCAGAAAAAAGTTTCACGGAAAATGCCCCCCCCCCCTAAAAAATACTTCCAAATGTCGAAAAACTCCTTCACACATAACATTATATTTTCTTTCTTTTCAAAATGATTATTCTCAATTTTCGTTCTATTTTTTGAGCAGTAGGTTTTTTTTAAATATCCCGAAACATTTAAGTCGTAAAAGCGTTAGAATATAAAGAATATTAAATTTTAGAAGCTCAAACTAAAATAGTAGGTTTTTCAATAGTTGAATTTAAAAAAAGTACATGACTAAAATTTCTTTTGTGTCTAATTCAAATCGTTCATACAACGCAATCAACGAGTAAATGGTCCAACAAACAGTTTTACCGTAATCTCCAAGATCGCTTTGCTTTATGATCTTTCGACGTGTATTTAATAATTATTTTTTTATACTATGAAAATATGCAATGGGTGTGTGAAACTAGATCTGTGTATTCTTTTAGTGCAGAAAAAGTTCCAAATTAAAAAAATATATATACAGTCAATTCTCGAAGACTCGAATTTGAAGGGACCGAAAAAAAACTTCGACTTATCGGAAGTTCGACTTATTATTAGTTTCGATTTCGAACATTTTAATAATAAAAACTTGGAATATTCAATTGATATATAGATAACTAACAAGTTTAATTAATTAATATGTACACTATTTGAATTAAAACGTTAAAAAAAAAAGAAATCTTTCTTATACATATTTCATTCTTGTGGGATCAAATAACACTCCTTTATTACCGTGCCCAAATAGACTTCATCATTTTACCGTAAATAATCGCAAAATTTAAAAGTGTGAAGCTGGCTAAAAGTCAATACTAATTATTATTATTGTAAGTTTTAAAAAATCTGCACGTGCGAGAGTACACACACACGACTTTCTTGCTGCAAATAACTCAGAAAATTGGGGGTAAAAACAAAACGACGTTTTCGACATGAGCTATACGAGCTCTATCACCATTGAAAAGGATGCGACTATTCTAGTGTGGCCAATCTGGATAGAATAAAAATTCATAAACAGAAACATTTGTGAGCTGAAATGTGCAAATCTTGACATTGAAAATAAAATATTAATACCATTTAACAATTTAAGTGATTAAAAATATCGTTAAATATTTAACTAGATAAATATAGGAGTAATTCTGAATTTTAACTACTGCTTAGGAAACCAAACTACTACTCGTCAAATACTACTCATAAAAAGTTTCAGATTCACTTAAATTCCTATCGAGCGTAACGTCCGGTTTTATGTGTAGCCAAAATCGGTGCATGACAAATATTTAATTTTGGAATACATTGTACATTTTTCCTTCATATTTCAAAGTTATTTCGAGTTCAATAGCTCATTGAATACACCATTGCGTTTCGGAAAAAGAAATATTTTAAATATCAAAGTTAACGTAGCTCTAAATATCTCTCGAATTTGCATTTGATAAATAATTAATCACACTTTTTTGTCTGTAAAAATTTGTCAACAGGGTACTGATTATATTTCTGAATTGAAGTATAAAGTGGAGGATATTCCTTTTAAAATCGGAAACTGAAATTTTTCTCGGAAAGCCAATAAAATCCGGATTAGTAAAAATGCATTAAATTTAATATGAAATACAAATGCATTGTCCATTGGTTTTTTTTTTTAGTTGAAAAAACTAGTGTTTGGAGCAAAAACGAGATAATCATGTGATTATGGTCAAATTGTTACTTTTTGAAACTGAAACGTTTACCTAAACTGTAGTCTATAATATGTAAAGATTACGCACAAGTAAATAAGATGCAAATATGCTTACCGTATTTTTTTATGTACGATAACATAAAGCAGTCGAATCACCACGCACAATTGTTAAAATACTAAAATACATTATAGTCCGTGGAGTTAGTGCAAACATATTTCACTTCCGGATACCAGTCTGAAATTTTATGTGGGGCTTAAATTCACATAGGAGGACAAAAAAACGCCGGGAGACACTTGATCGGAGGTCAAGGTCATTCCGTGGTGACGTCATCAAAATGGCCGCTTTTACAGGTAAATACGTTCGTTTAACTGCTTAAAACTCCATCATAGATTAAAATATTGCAAAACTCAAATATATCATCTGAAAGCTCTTTAAAAGAGCTGTTTAGAAAAAATTAATTTTTCTTTCTGAGGTCAAGGGCCCACCTGTAATGACGTCATCAAAATGGCCGCTTTTACAGGTAAATACGTTTGTTTAACTCCCCCTAAAATTCCATCATATATTTCAATATTTCAAAACTCAACTATATAATCTGAAAGCCCTTTAAAAGATCTATTTATAAAGATATAATTTTTCTTTCTGAGGTCAAGGGTTCACCTGTGATGACGTCATCAAAATGGCCGCTTTTGCAGGTACATACGTTTGTTTAACTCCCCCTAAAACTCCATCATAGATTCAAATATTGCAAAACTCAAATATATCATCTAAAAGCTCTTTCAAAGAGCATCTAGAAAGATTCAATTTTTCTTTCTAAGGTCAAGGGCCCACCTGTGATGACGTCATCAAAATGGCCGCTTTTACAGGTAAATCCGTTTGTTTAACTCCCCCTAAAACTCCATCATAGATTCAAATGTTGCAAAACTCAAATATATCATCTGAAAGCTCTTCAAAAGAGCTATTTAGAAAGATTTAATTTTTCTTTTTGAGGTCAAGGTCCCACCTGTAATGACGTCATCAAAATGGCCTCAAATGACGTCATTACAGGTAGGCCCTTGACCTTAGAAAGAAAAATTAAATCTTTCTAGATAGCTCTTTTAAAGAGCTTTTAGATGATATATTTGAGTTTTGCAATATTTGAATCTATGATGGAGTTTTAGGGGGAGTTAAACAAACGTATTTACCTGTAAAAGCGGCCATTTTGATGACGTCAGTACAGGTGGGACCTTGACCTCAGAAAGAAAAATTAAATCTTTCGAAATAGCTCTTTTAAAGAGCTTTCAGATGATATATTTGAGTCTTTCAATATTTGAATCTATGATGGAGTTTTAAGCAGTTAAACGAACGTATTTACTTGTAAAAGCGGCCATTTTGATGACGTTATCACAGGTGAGCTCTTGACCTCAGACAGAAAAATTAAATCTTTCTAAATAGATCTTTTAAAGCGCTTTTAGATGATATAGTTGAGTTTTGAAATATTTAAATCTATGATGGAGTTTTTGGGGGAGTTAAACAAACGTATTTACCTGTAAAAGCGACCATTTTGATGACGTCATTACAGGTGGGCCCTTGACCTCAGAAAGAAAAATTAAATATTTCTAAATAGCTCTTTTAAAGAGCTTTCAGATGATACATTTGAGTTTTACAATATGTTAATCTATGATGGAGTTTTAAGCAATTAAGGAACGTATTTACCTGTAAAAGCGGCCATCTTGATGACGTCATCACGGGAGTTCATGACCCCTGATCAAGTGTCTCCCGGCGGTTTTTTGTTCTTATATGTGTACCTAAGCTCTGTACCAAATTTCACACTGGTATCCGGAAGTGAAATATTTCGGCTGTTTTTGTCGCTAACTCCACAGACTATTACACTAGAGAAAATATTACGTAATATTGATTCAATGGAATAAGGAAACCTATTGAAGAGCAGAAGATATGCTTGGACTCTTCTGCATGCTGAAATAGCTTACACGGCGCTTCATTCGGAAGAAAAGTGTTGATGTGTATTCCCATGTTTCCAGTGTAAAAGATTAAGCTTTTGAATAGATTGTTTAGATTTAGACACAACAAGGCAATAATTTTTCCTTTATGGGTGGGCAGGGAAACGGATTGCTTGTCTCATTGAGCTATATAATTTCATCGCCAGAGTTCGTTTTAATGAAGGGTTCAATTTTATTTTTTTATTTGGATTTTTTATTTAAATTTTTTTTCCTGTTAGGAGCTTTTTTGGTCGGTAGAGCTTGGCGCCTTTTAGGCTCTGGCGCCCCCGTGCACCGCACGGCTTTGCACATTGGCCCGGCGCGGCCCTGAATGATAAAGAGAAAACAAAATCTGTAGCATACCTAATTACAAACTGTTCCCTTTAAAACGATGCATAATAGGTAATTGTCCCTCTTCAAACTCTAGTTCATGAGGAAAAAATACCTTCCGTGGTAATAAAGGTGAAAGATTGAAAGTGAAGAAAAATGCTTATTTATTAAGAAAATATTTTTTTTTTCACATTTTACGGAAAATTCAGCGCATAAGTGAAATATTTTTCTTTAGAGCGACGCATAAACGAATGATACTATCATTATTTTTCTGTGGAATGCGTTGGGACCATTGAAAATCGTCGTATAAGTGAAAACGGCGCATAAATAAGGCGGTGTATAAGTGAGAGTTCACTGAAGTAGGGTTGCTGTCTCCTCTATGTACTGAGGCGAATTCTCATTAAGAGTTCTTTCCAGAAAACGATAAGTTGACTGACCCAGAAACAGCAAAATTCCTTGTAACGGTCAACGTGAAAGAATATCGGTTGCAACATTTGACTAAAGTAGCAAGTGGATGTCGACTTGTAGAAGTTCCAGTGAATCTGGGTCGAGTTAGAGATTTTGGCACTCATTGAAATTTACATTGGACCAACCATTTGAAAAATAAATGTCGACTTACAGAGATTGTCGAGCTACCCGGCTGTCGAGTTACCGAAAGTTCACTGTATTTCTAAATCACCGCAAGGTACTGTCCGTCCATGAAGACCGCTCCTGGCACCCGCGAACAGTTCCACTTGCAAAACGGTAGATGGGTTGCGGGTGATAAATTTCGGAAATTTTCAATTTAAAACTTTTGACACATTCCACTAAACTATGTATTTGAAATTAGCATCGTTCCACGTTGTTTAATACGGCTCAAAGTAAGGCCCCTATATAAACGAGCCGACACATCAAGATTAAGTTTCACCACTTTGGATCCAGCTCGTGTTATGTCTTCTCTGGTAGTTGCTGAATGGTTGTCTTTTCTGGCAAGTTATCGCGTTTTAGCAAGTTTTCAATGTGGACAATTATTAGCGGCACGTGAATTTAGCGTAGCTTGGCACTGTCTGAAATTTTTCTCTGGTAACCCTAATGAAAAATTGAAAGTAAAAGTAATGAATTGGATCCAAAGTGGTCAAACTTGAGCTTGATGCGTCGGCCTGTATATATAGCGGCTCTAGCTCAAAGTGCTTTTTATTATTCTTCCCCTTATAGTTATCTTACCTAACGCCCCTGTTTTGGTAAGATCAGAGAAGACTTGACGCATGCGTAAAGGCGCGGAAGGTTTTACCAAAGAAGATCAGACAGTAGCTCTGGAGTTACGAATTGTTATTAAAATGAATTCTATCCATTCACGAATGGTACCCAGTTCTCCTTAAGCGAACATTTTTTGAATAAAAAAAAAACGAAAAAGGCAGCATTAAAACTTTTAACAGGAAAAATGCTTTCTTAACGTAGTTTACTAACTGAGTTCCTTTTTCCTCATTAACTTGGATGAACACAACTAAAATTCCCGGCATTAAAGAACGAAAAGTTCAACACTTCAAGCGAAGTGAAATAAAAAAGAATATTTAAACGTTCTACGCATTTGTTTGTATTCTTTATGAGTCAGTCATGGATGATAATTACGTGAGAGTGGAAAAAAAATATCGGACCATAATAATTACAGTTTTTACGTTCTTTTACTTCTTTTAGCGTTTTATGTCAAAGGCTAATTGGGTCGTGCCGTTAAGAATTGATATCATTTGCTATTGGAATACTGATCTGAAATAAATGATATTTAACGACTGGTATCAGAGATGTATTTTATGGAAGAAGAAAATGGTAAGAAAAAAAAAGTTAAATTTGTAAAGATCTGGAAATGCTTTAAGTTTTTTTCCCAAACGCATTGCATGTTTTAAATAGACCGTTATAAAGAAGCATTAAAATAAATATTATTTGTACTTTTATTGACACGCTATTTTTTTCTTCAAAAGAGTTCATACACAGATGATTTGAAATCTGCCTCCAGGTCGATTACTTCCTATTTCACTTCCTTTGATGAGTTCATAATAAGGGAGAAACTGCTGTCTTTATGTGGTAAAACCGAGCTTGCAAGGTATTGTGGGTATTTCTGCCTTAAAACCTAACTTGCAAGGTATTGCGGATATTTCTGCCTTAGCCCTGCCTTAAAACCTAACTTGCAAGGTACTGCGGATATTTCTGCCTTAGCCCTGCCTTAAAACCTAACTTGCAAGGTATTGCGGATATTTCTGCCTTAGCCCTGCCTTAAAACCTAACTTGTAAGGTATTGCGGATATTTCTGCCTTAGCCCTGCTTTAAAACCTAACTTGCAAGGTATTGCGGATATTTCTGCCTTAGCCCTGCCATAAAACCTAACTTGCAAGGTATTGCGGGTATTTCTGCCTTAGCCCTGCCTTAAAACCTAACTTGCAAGGTATTGCGGGTATTGCTGCCTTAGCCCTGCCTTAGGGGTGACAATTTACTGCAAAGTACTCAAGTTCCGCCTTAAATTTAGGAGTTGTACCGTACTATCGCTGCGGTCTCTCGTTGGAGTGATAATTTGGCATTATCTACCAGTTTTTCCTAGTCTTCTAGTTTTCTTCCAGTCTTAGCTCCTGGTTCAACAGGAAACTAGTCAATAAGAATAAGATATGATTGAAAGGTATAGTTTTCAGTGAAGAGTCTGAAAAGAAGTGATCTATAATTAGATTACTGGGCGGTAACGGGTTAAGGTTGTTTGGCGGACTCATAGTTCAGCTATCATTAGTTAAAATTATTATTTAAGTGAATATTAAACTTTTTAAACGCTCTACAACTTGAATCCAGATTGACGCAGATCCAGATGTTCAAGATTTTACAACAGCTTCTACAGAAGCATGCCAGTTGATTTCAGATCAGCTAATGGATGACGCGAACCAGATTTCTGTCCTGATTTCGTGCAGTAATTACTACTCTATGCAGCACTCTATTTGTAATCGAATTGAATTGTTCCCCTGATCAGCATGCATCAAGTGATTGACATTGAAGTTTCAAACGTCACTTTGTATTTAGACAATATTAAATAGCAGTGATAGCGTATGTTATTTAACACCCAAGGTTTGTATCAGAGTTCACATACTAATGTTTCAATTTAACCAATGTCCAATTCAAAATTGTAATCCAGCCAGCATAATGTATGGTTAGCAATTCATCGAAACAGTTGCACAGAATCCTTAAGATAATCGAGGGTTGATAAACTATGTTTACGTTTCTAAATAACATTTCAGAGAGCAAAAGCCATTTTTATGTACCTGTAATTTCTGCTTACATATTAATCAGAATTATGAATTTATTATTGATAATTCCAGCCTTAAGAACGAATTCAATTAAATTTCAGCAGCTTTCAAGATGTGAGAAATGTTTCGCTATTTGTCAAATTCTCACTATTAACAATATTAACGTACATTGGATTTTAAATTAGGCAATTTACGCTTTTAAAACTGGATGAAATATTTGGTATTATTTATACTGAACTAGCAGTACCCGCACGGCGATGCCCGTGCAATAAATGCAAAGGAAGTCAACTGAATAAAGCTAAATTCCTTTATAACCCTCTGAAGTAAAATTATTATGTTCTTTAATTTAAATATGCTCCACAACCTTTTAAATTCCACTAAAAGTCCTGTTATAGTTTATAAAGCAAGTCGCCAAATAAATCAAAAAGACATCAAGCTAGGTACCGGCGGTTTTAATTACTCAAATTAAGTTAATTTTCAAGGCTTAACTCCATATACAAATTCAAACCACTTTGTAACTTCAGGGACAAAAGAGCAGCTTGTCTGGAAAATAGACCTAGTGTTTCAGTTTTGCGTACCGAGTTAAGCCTTGAAAATTGACTCGATTTGAGTAATTAATATCTCCTGTTCTAGTTAACGGAGGGAAACGTGCTAAAACTTTCTTTTTAAGAAAAAAAATCCTTTCGAGCGATGTATAACATTAGGGGGGGGGGGGAGGAGTTTTTCTCCCTCAATTATGCCGGATACGCCAAAAATGAGACTAATTAATTAATTTAAAATAACTAAATTCGAAAGTTAGAATTCAGCCTCCGAAGTGCATTTCATGGGGATACGTTCGAATTTTTGTGCCAAGTTTCAGGTCTGTTGGTGCTGTGAGGGCTTCTGGCCATCGGTTACAAACATACGAAGCCCGTCATCTTTATATATATACGATATGGTTTAATGTTTGAAAGATTTCAAGTTCCTGATATTGATTTTGAGAGGAAACGGTATAAAGACACTAGCACTATTCATTTACTTATAAGCATCAAATTACCTAAGAAATTCGCCTTCTTAGGTAAGAGAGTTCAACTTTTACATCTTGATACTTTAGTTTTTAATTTTAAAACAGTTAATAATATTGCAACATAGCGATAATAAACTCTTGTCTGCTCAATAGCTATTAGAATCCAATTTCACATCGAATCTCACATGCATAAGAAAGCGTGGTCCCATACAACGCACTTGGCGACTTTGTAGCTGCCAACGGGCTCAACTATTTCTGAAATTAAATGCTCTTATTTTTTTTTTCTAAAGCTTTGATGTCTAAAAAACCTGAAAATTTCCTTTCAACCTTGAATAAATTGGCACAGACTTTAAAAGCTTTCTGCCCCTGGCAGATTGAATTTGGATGCTTCATAATGCTACCAAGGGATAATAATAGAAATGCCGCTGTTTTTTAGCATATTTTTATTTAAAAAATATTAACTAAGAATAGCGGAATTACTTTAATTTATACAGTATCTATGCTAAGCTAAAATATGAACTTGACAATGCTTACGGGCCATTCTTTGTAAACTTGTTATTTTCTATTCGGAACCTGTCAGAGCATGGTTTTTTGAAAGGTTCGTATAATTATTATACTATTGCTCAGAAATAAATCTATTACTTTGGTTTGAAAGAAGGCCGATTAAAGTTTGTTTTTCTGATAAATCATGATAGGGGGTAAGTCCCCTGACTAGTATAACTAGGAAGGGGACTGTGTATTTGCACTTTGTTGTGTAATATCTGCAAAATGATTAGAACATAATTAGTTACGAAACTACCTATACATTTAGGCACAAATCGTGGACATAATAAGTAATATGTTTCATAATTAAACTTATTAATATCATAAAAATCACTTATCAGAGGACTGTTTTCATAATGACCCAGATGCATTGTTTCACCACAAATGTGGTTGTGAAATTAAACAAATTGGCGTTTCAACACCGTTTTCAGCAATTTCGGCAAATTCACTCTGATTGCGTTCAACTTTATGTCAAAAAACATTTGCAAGAGTAATAGATTTTTTTTCTATTGCAGCTTTGAATTTGTGGCAGAAGACTGTTTCAAAAAACTCCCGACAGAATTTACATGACAATATTAAGTTTTAGAAATGCGTAATTAGACCTTATTTTATAGAAAAAATATTGCTGCATTATTCTATTTTTAGATATTAATTGCCAAATTTATGTAGTGTTAATAGGATTTTTGGAATATTAACTTGAAGTGTTAGACAATATGATTGGGACAGCCAGGGGACTGTGTTTTTAGCACTTAGATAATTTCTAGGAAAAAAAAAAAATTGTTATCGCTCCAAATACAATTGGGCTACAAAGTACTAATGCCTTACTTGAATTAAGAGAGTTAATTACTCTATTACACTTTATAATTTTTAAAATACTCGGTCCGGACAGCCAATTATGAGTTAATAGAGAATCGCCCTTATCTCATTTTGGGGAAACAGGGAAAGGTGCCAATGAGTTAAATTATTTTGTAGAAGTTTTCGAAAGTATTCAACTAAAATCCGCGACAATAGCCCGTTTTTTTTTCCAAAAAAGAAATGCCCAAAAAGAAATAAACATTGTCGAGGTCATGGTTTAACTAACCAAAACCGCAACATTGACAAAACATAGATTCAACAAGAAAAAAACGGACAAAAATGGAAATTTGAGACAGGATGAACATCAGTGTTTTGCGACAAACTATTGGAACAATTTATGTAAATATTGGTTATTTTTATTCATAATTTGTTAAATTTGGTATTGATTCTGTTAGTTTGTGTTCAAAATTATTGTAGTTCTGTTATAACTTTACCTATAAGTTGTTTTTGGTGCTTTGCATCACATTTGGCGAGTAATTACTAGGTGTCGTCAAGCTTGGCGACATTTCAAACACAACTTATAAATTGTAGGGGCAAGTGGATAAAGGTGATATGGGACAATTTTTTTAATTTTTGGCAAAAGCTTTCAAAAAAAAAAAAATGTTGTGTTAATTTTTTTTAATGGAATTTTCTCAAAGGGTAAAACGGAACCGTATTCTTATTTACCAACCGTTTCTGTGACTAAGGGAACATGGTACTGATGAACTTAATTACCTTTATCCATGGTAAAAAGTAAGTTCCAAAAATTCTCATTTATCACCTTTATCCATGGTAATGAGTTCCCTTTTTAGCCTACTTTCCCGTTAAAAATAAAAGACGAAAAAATTATTAAAAGTAGCTTAATGCATCTAAAAAATATCGCCAAGTCCAAAAAATATCGCCAAGTTAAAAAAATAAAAAGGTGAAATGAATATCGAAAAATTAAAAATTTGAACGTAGGGTATTGAGATGGGGAATTTGTGCGTCGGTCGGTCGGTCTGTCGGTCTGTCGGTCGGTCTGTCTGTCCCCCCCTAATAACTTTTGAATGAACATTCCGATTTGGACAATGTTTTTTTTTGTTGGAAAGATCTCGGCGAGTATAGCTCATTCCCATATTTGATTTTTCGATTTGAACAATGTTTGGTTCAACTTTGAACTGTTCAAACAACCTGTCCCGCGATGCTAACTTTTGAGTGAACAATCCGATTTGAACAAACTTTTCTTTTTTGATAGAAAGATCTTATCAAGGATACTTCATTCCCGTATTTCAATTTCCGATTTGAACAATTTTTCGTTCAACATTGAACCGCTCAATCAAGCTGTCACCCCTAATAACTTTTGATTGAACAGTCCGATTTAAATAAACTTTTTTTTGTTGTTCGAAGGATCTCAGCAAGGATACTTCATTACCGATTTAAATTTTCCATTTGTTCATTTTTTCGTTCAACATTGAACCGTTCAAGCAACCTTTCCCCACCTAATAACTTTTGAGTGAACCGTCCGAATGGAATAAACTTTTTTTTGTTTGAAAGATCTTGGAGAGGCTTTCCCATACATTCCCATATTTCGCTTTTTGATTTGAACCATTTTTCGTTTAATATTGAACCGTTCAGAAAAAAAAATTAACATTAGCGTCTGCGGGGAATTTAAGTTGAATGTTGATCCTGAACTTCAAGTCGGATTTCCTTCAAACTAACTTTGTAAGAAAATTGCTTTGATAAATAATGTTTGTAAAGTACTTTTCTGAGTAACTGTGAGGACTCTGATTCCGACTCCGACTCCGCAAGCATGGCGGAAATGCAGGCTCAGAAAAAAAATGACTGACTGTGCAGACGATTTTTTGTTTATTTGTTCATTTGTTTTATTTTATTTATTATTATTTTTTATTATTTTTTTTTGGCAGACGATTTTTTTTGTAACAAAACAAATCGAGAACATTTTATTCTTTATTTATATTTAACAACTGGCAACGGATTAAAAGTGAAATTCGAGACATTTTATTAACGGACGAGTTTTTTTTTTTCTTTCTTTGAATGTGTTTTGATGCTCTTTGTACTTTTATTTATTTATTTATTATTATTATTATTATTATTATTATTATTATTATTTTTTTTTTTTGAAAACGATGGAGGATTTTTTCTACGGAGGAACTGTAACAGTTACACTCTTTAAACGGTGCGATAAAACTTTATTTATTCGTTAATTACTTTTTACGTGTCTTTTTCATCTGATGAGAGGGGTATATTTTGCTTTTCGAAATCAGCTCTAAGTGCTAAAAAGGTATGTTTGACATAATTTTCAGTCTCAGATAATCAAGAGAATAATGATCAGATGCGAGAATGCCGATGTCGATGTACGGAAAAGTAGGCTCGTTTAGCTCTTGACAGAATTTCTTGTTTTTTTTTTTGTCGTGTGCCAGCCAGGCTGGCAATTTGGGGTGCGCTGTTTCACTTTTCCAACTGTACCGTTATTTGGTGTGAAGTCCGACTTCCACAGTACACGCATGCCATAGGGACCCGTTTATAGGGTAGGCAACCTTTCACACAACACATTCACACAAAGAAAGGACAAGGACATGAGAGAGAAAGCACATCCATGCCCAAGCCGGGACTCGAACCCGGGGCCACACCATCCGTGGCAGACTACTCTGACCACTAGACAAGGTGGCCGGCATGATGAGTTCCCATAATTGTCGTATATCAATCACCTTTATCCACTTGCTTATTATCAATTGTAATTAGTAATAAATGGACGGCCCCTGTGACATTTCAATGGATATACCGCCCATGGAATGGAAGCTGTGTTGTGAAATGCAAGAAAGAAAGAACCTTTCGATTTTGAATGGGATTATTTTCGTTTTTGTTGGAAAATTATAGAATTAACTTTAGCGCATGGTTATAAAAACCTTATGGTCGCATATTGGGAGTAGTAGATTCGTTATTCGCTTTGTGAATGTGCTTTTAGCTCCGTGATTTTCAGCTATGCTTCTAGTGTGCTAGTGTGCTTCGCGTATGCCCAACTCATTTCTCATGAAATCCATATGAAAATTAAAATTTGATTTAATGTTCTATATTTAATTGCTTTTTGTTACAGTAGATGCTTAAGGGACATGAACATCAAAAATAAAACTAAAACATATCTTTACAATTGAGGAAAAAATTCTGCTGTATGCAAAGCATTTTCGCCCCAGTTAAAAAGGTGTATTGTTGTGTATAAAATTACATTTGCAAAAAGTACAATAAAGATAAATACTGCAGATAAATCAATTAATTTGTACTATCATTCAATAATGATAATTTCATTTTTCAAATGAAATTGGAAAAATAAATAATAAAATTAAAATAAAATAGAAATAATATTATTTTTCAGCCAAAAAGGGCATTAAAAAGCATTTTTTGGTAAAGTTTTGAGAAATTTCGGAGGTGGTTCGAACCCTAAAAACCCATCCCTTAACCCTACACTGCATGATTTTTTATTTTTCGTAGAAAAAAATATATGTGTTTGTCAATGTAATAAGAAAGCATGGAAAAATGTTTAAAAAAATTTAACTCTAAATTTTCACCCCTTTCTAATTAAAAATAGTTTTGTTGCCAAATGGCTACACCATGCATTCAACAGATAAAAATGATTGTAAATGATAGTCTTGAAATTAGTTCTTTTTTGTAAAGAAAATAGAGGAATTGAACATTTGGTGCACTGTACTCTTGTAATCCTTTACATTTTGACATTTTACATTATTTTTTATATGTACTTGTACTTTTCGATGATCAATTCTGTCAAATCTGATGTCTTTTGGAGGCTCTCTCGCGCAAGCTTTCCTTCTTTTCTCTTTTTTTTTTGGTTTGTAACTAGTTCCTCTGTAGCTAATGGTCTCTTTTTAATACACTTTTATTAATTTCACACGTGGGTTTGTTTGTATGTATGTATGTAACTCTGAATAAAAGATAAAATTTACGTTCTTTGCAAATATAAAAGTAATATATTTAATATTATTTTTAATACTAAAGGCTAAACTGTATTGCATATTGATGTATTATAAGTACATGTAAACTTAAGTGCGGATATTCAGTAGTTTTGAAAATCAGAGGGAAACCCGTGATGATCACAGCGCATTCCAATGTAAAAGCGTATTTTTTAGTTTTTTTTCAAAACTATATTTTAAAATTATTAATGACTTTACTTGTCCGTGTAAGCACAACGTTTATGCTAACTGAAATCTAAAATGAGCACGTTTTAAAGGCTTTTCCCTATTGATTTTTTGTTTGTTCACTCTGTTGAACATCAACTAAGCATTGATAATTGCGAGGTCTTATAAACGGTAGAATAGCCGAAAGTACCACTTTTGGGTCCGCATGATTATATTATACCCTCCAAAAAGAGAAAGAAGCTAGCGCGAAACATAAACAAAGCTCATACTTCATGAACTATAGAGATGAATCGAAGTGTTCTCTGGATGCTTACTGCATAATGTTGCCAAATGGCTACAGACGTGTATTATGTCCTAGATTTTTTCCAAATAATTATTTTGATGTAAAACGCATCTTAAACGAAAGATAAATGTTTATTTTATTCATGTTATTTTTTTAAAAGACGAAGAAAAATATTTCATTGTAAAAAATAATTTCAAAACATGGTAGTTTGAGTGATTTTAAAAGCTATTCATATGGATTCATTTAAGAGCATGTAACAGACCAGTGCTGCCATGTATGGAGGATAAATGGTGATAATTGCTTTAAATATAACCAATACTTGCTTTTTATGCATTGAGTTGCCTTATGACTACACTCTGCTATTCATAAGGAGGACAAATTGTCCATGCAGCCAATTGGCAACACCATGCAGTGTAGGGTTAAATAAGGCAGTGGTTAAGTGAACTGTGTTTATTGCTATTTGCCTGATTGATGGATGTTTAGCAGTTGTTACCTGCTCTACTGTAAACAACTAATTATTCGTAAATAACTTTATCGTGTTTTTATCAAGATTAGAATCGTCATTTAAGAAAGTAACAATATGCTAGTTGTAGCCGTAACAGTGCTGTCCAGTGTAATTGAAAAAAGTTTATTTTATGTAAGCATCTGCATAATTGAAGAGGCAAGTGGATAAAGGTGATATGTGACAATTTTTGAAAAACTTAGCTAAAAAAAAAACATTTTTTTTTTAAATTTGAAAAAAAAAAAAAAGTCACATATCACCTTTATCCACTTGCAGTTTCAATTTTAAATCAAATAGCTAATTTGCTTTTACTGCAAAAGAAACTGCTTTGATTGCTTTTAATGGAAAACTTGCTCATTTTCGCATTAAAACTTCCATTGTGTGGCAAAACCAATCGTGGGGGAAGGGGTATCTATGGAGAGTCTAGCATCGTTTTTTAAAATAATTTAACATTTGTGAACAAAGAATGTGAAGAACAAAATCTGGTATGGACCCCACACTATTTCTTTTTACGTGTAAATTTCTTAGTAGATGCCTTAAATGTTAAAATAGTGCTTGGAGTGAGCAAGATGACAATTCAAACATTTAAACCCCTAGTTTTCCACAAAACAATGCAAAAACATGTTTTGCAATGATTAATTTTCTAAATATCGCCAATAACGCCAAATTGAACAAAAATTCAAAAAATACTTTACTTTGCCAAATTTATCGCCAACTTGGCGATATGTCGCCGAGTTCACGTTAAAAACTTGGCGATGTATCGCCAAGTGATCGTGCCAATTCATATCACTTAAGTATGCACTGAAATTAACACTAATTTACCCCAAAAAGGGGTAAAACCCCCTCTTGGGAACATTCGAATTTAACCACAAGAGGAGGTGCACAACTAGACCTCCCCCTCATAGCCTACAGACCAAACTAGAAGCTTCTACGTCATATAGTTTTTGAGTTATGCGACATACATACGCACATACAGACGTCACGAGTTAACTCGTTGTAATTAACTCAGGGATGGTCGAAAAGGATTTTTCGGCTGGCTGTATGTTGGCAGGTACATATGTACGTGCTGACAGGTCAAAAAAAAAAAAAAAAAAAAAAAAACGACTCAACATTCATTCGGGGGTGAGCAAAATTAAAATTTAGACCAAAATTTGAGTGAATTTTTTTTCCCGATCACAATACTTCCTTTACTACGTAAAAGGAAGTAACAAGGAGTAAAAGTTCACAAAGATTCAAGCTACTTACATTCAGTTACACACATGAGCCCGTGCAGGGAGTTTTAAAATAAATTATACTTTAGAATCAGTAAGTGTGATGAAAAATGATAGAATGAAATCGAATCCTCGCAGAAATTCGTCTCTGGGGTGTTGTAAGCAGAAAGTGGATTTTGTTCTATTATACCTTCTCACTTCTATGTTGTTCTTTTTTTTTTTTTCTATTCGTCGCGATAGAGCAAAGGACTAGACTTCATATGTTTTACTATCCGAATGGGGAAGTATCTTATTTCGTTAAAATTTGATTGAATTTAGGAAGCGAAATGTAATGGACAGAGAAGTTCAGTCCACTTTTAAAGGATTTGGTAGGGTTGCTTCTATTGTAGGATCTGCATAGTATAATTCCCTGCAATGTACAAAAAGAATAAACGAAGAAAAAAATATTTTTTTAACTACAGTGAACTCTCACTTATACTCCGGTCCAAGGGACCAACAGAAAAAGGCGCATAAGTGAGAGAGACGTATAAGTGAACAAGCCTATTTAAAGGACTAAAACGCAACATAGTTATTATGAGAGAATGAATAAGAATGTTTCAATAAAAAAGGGACATAGTACTACGGTTTGGCAATTAATGTAATGTAACTATAATGATAAAGAGAAAACAAAAATGATAGCATACCTAATTACAAAATGTTCCCTTTAAAACGATGCATAAGAGATAATTGTCCCTCTTCGAACCCTAGTTCATGCGGAAAAAAAGCTTACTGTGAGCAATAAAGGCGAAAAATTAAAGAGGAAAGTGGAGAAAAATGCTTTTTTTTTAAAGAAAATGGGTCATTCCACGTCAAGTGATCCAAAATCTGAGAAAAATTTTACCTTACATTTTTGTATTTCTTTCACAATTGGCTCATCAATTGTACCCCTTGAGGTAATCAAAAGTCTCAATTTTTGGATTTTTATCCCTATTATTTTTTCATTTATGAGACTTTGAACTTTGGAAAAACCCTCGTTTTTCCATGGATAAGGGTACATAAAAGGGACCATAACTCGGCACCAAATATAGATAGAACGATTTTGTAAATGGCATTTTAAAGTACGTTAGTTACCGCTTAATTTGATATGCAACATGACTAATTTGATATAAATTTTCTTTTTCAAAAAATGAAATTTAAATTTCAAATTTAAATTTCTCGAAAAACATGTAATTAATTTTTTTGAAAAAATTCTCAAAAATTCTTGTGTATTTCATCTATGTTTGTACAAATTTTTAGATTGGGATCTCAATGGAATCATATTTTTTTGAATTTTTGAATAAAACTGTATAGGAAAAAAATGATATTTTTTAGATTCTATTTATTTAAATACTAAGTTCTCTTGCTCGTGATGGTCTAAAAAGTAGTAAACAAACATGAATATGTTTAAAGTGAGCTGGCATGAGCTTATAGATTTGTCAGGTTCACCCCTACCCCTTTCTTCCCCGCACAACCACTCTTTTTTAATTCAAAACTGTTCAAAATGTTTTAAAAAAAACAAAAACTCTTTGATACAAAATGAATAGTAAACTTATTTAAAGTGGGGAAATGGGTTTCCTTATAACTAGACGAAGTATCCCCCTCCCCACCCAAATATACCATTCACACTATACTAATATGACGTCTAACCTGGGGATTGAGTTGAGGATTATTTTCAAACCTAGGTATATATATTGTTTTTCAGACGAAGTGTTTCTTTTCGATCCGAACTTCAAAGTGTACTTCCATTCAATATCTGAAATTTAACTTTATGATTCATTTCATCTTCTACTCCAGCACCAATCTTCAATTTTGAAGGGAGGAAATAAATGGGTCGCCCCAATATCATAGCAAACAGCAAAATAGCACTGTTTCGCCTTGTTCTCATCGTTTTTTCTATTCAGTTCGCACAAAACTGAAAATAAATCAAAATATCAGACCATATGTCTGTGTCCCCATAACTATCTTCCCACATTATCTAGTGTGCAGCTTTTATTTAATTGTTTGTGTTCTTTTTCATTTTGTTGTAAAGGAAAGTAATGCAGCAAGATATATCTATATATGTACATATTAAACAAACACTGCTTTTTTGAGCACAACCTCACATGTTGTTTAACTTCTTTACAGATTGCTCCCCCCCCCCTTACCCTACCTTTCCACTCCAAACTTTTATTTTTTTTATCATCCCGCCTAGCCCCATTTCAAAGCCAAATGGCCCGTTTGCACTGCTGAAATTAAGCCGCTTAAGTTTCTTCCAACCCACTGCGCATTCACTTAGCGCATCTTAAGGTCGCTCAAGTTGAGCGACATTTTACGATTTCTCACTCAAAGATGGCTGCCGCTTTGAAACGTAAACAACTGGGCAGATGATGAAACGTTTGCCCTGTTGAACTTACACAATTAGTGCATTGATAAATTACAAAACAAAATAAGCGCAATAGATTGGATTATGAAGGCATGGAGGAGAGTCTGAAGAATTATGGATTCAATAGAGCTTCTGCAGAAATCTCCGGAAAAATCCAAAATCTCACCCGGCGTTACAGGTTAGTAGTATTTTTCATATTTTTCTTTTATCTAATGCATACACCTGTGTAACTTTTTTCCATGTTAGTCTGTGGAGTTAGCGACAAAAACAGCCTAAATATTTCACTTCCGGATACCAGTTTGAAATTTGGTACAGAGCTTAGGTACATATATAAGAACAAAAAACCGCCGGGAGACACTTGATCAGGGGTCATGAACTCCCGTGATGACGTCATCAAGATGGCCGCTTTTACAGGTAAATACGTTCGTTTAATTGCTTAAACTCCATCATAGATTAAAATATTGCAAAACTCAAAGGTATCATCTGAAAGCTCTTTAAAATAGCTATTTAGAAATATTTAACTTTTCTTTCTGAGGTCAAGGGCCCACCTGTAATGACGTCATCAAAATGGCCGCTTTTAAAGGTAAATACGTTTGTTTAACTCCCTCTAAAACTCCGTCATAGATTTAAATATTTCAAAACTCAACTATATCATCTGAAAGCGCTTTAAAAGATCTATTCAGAAAGATTTAATTTTTCTTTCTGAGGTCAAGGGCTCACCTGTGATGACGTCATCAAAATGGCCGCTTTTACAAGTAAATACGTTCGTTTAACTGCTTAAAACTCCATCATAGATTCAAATATTGCAAAACTCAAATATATCATCTGAAAGCTCTTTAAAAGAGCTATCGAGAAAGACTTAATTTTTATTTCTAAGGTCAAGGGCCCACCTGTGATGACGTCATTTGAGGCCATTTTGATGACGTCATTACAGGTGGGACCTTGACCTCAGAGAGAAAAATTAAATTTTTCTAAATAGCTCTTTTAAAGAGCTTTCAGATGATATATTTGAGTTTTGCAACATTTGAATCTATGATGGAATTTTAGGGGGAGTTAAACAAACGTATTTACCTGTAAAAGCGGCCATTTTGATGACGTCATTACAGGTGGGCCCTTGATCTTAGAAAGAAAAATTAATTCTTTCTAGATAGCTCTTTTAAAGAGCTTTTAGATGATACAGTTGAGTTTTGCAATAGTTGAATCTATGATGGAGTTTTAGGGGGAGTTAAACAAACGTATTTACCTGTAAAAGCGGCCATTTTGATGACGTCATCACAGGTGGGCCCTTGACCTTAGAAAGAAAAATTAAATCTTTCTAAATTGCTCTTTTAAAGAGCTTTCAGATGATATATTTGAGCTTTATAATAGTTGAATCTATGATGGAGTTTTAGGGGGAGTTAAACAAACGTATTTACGTGTAAAAGCGGCCATTTTGATGACGTCATCACAGGTGGGCCCTTGACCTTAGAAAGAAAATTAAAATTTTTCCAGATAGCTCTTTTAAAGAGCTTTCAGATGATATATTTGAGTTTTGCAATATTTGAATCCATGATGGAGTTTTAGGGGGAGTCAAACAAACGTATTTACCTGTAAAAGCGGCCATTTTGATGACGTCATCACAGGTGGGCCCTTGACCTTAGAAAGAAAATTAAAATTTTTCCAGATAGCTCTTTTAAAGAGCTTTCAGATGATATATTTGAGTTTTGCAATATTTGAATCTATGATGGAGTTTTAGGGGGAGTCAAACAAACGTTTTTACCTGTAAAAGCGGCCATTTTGATGACGTCATCACAGGTGGGCCCTTGACCTTAGAAAGAAAAAATAAGTCTTTCTAAATAACTCTTTTAAGGAGCTTTCAGATGATGTTTTTGAGTTTTGCAATATTTGAATCTATGATGGAGTTTTAAGCAGTTAAACAAACGTATTTACCTGCAAAAGCGGCCATTTTGATGACGTCATCACAGGTGAACCCTTGACCTCAGAAAGAAAAATTACATCTTTCTAAATAGATCTTTTAAAGCGCTTTCAGATGATTTAGTTGAGTTTTGAAATATTTAAATATATGATGGAATTTTAGGGGGAGTTAAACAAACGTATTTACCTGTAAAATTGGCCATTTTGATGACGTCATTACAGGTGAGCCCTTGACCTCAGAAAGAAATATTAATTTTTTTCTAAATAGCTCTTTTAAAGAGCTTTCAGATGATATATTTGAGTTTTGCAATATTTGAATCTATGATGGAGTTTTAGGGGGAGTTAAACAAACGTAGTTACCTGTAAAAGCGGCCATTTTGATGACGTCATCACAGGTGGGCCTTTGACCTCAGAAAGAAAAATTAAATCTTTTTAAATAGCTCTTTTAAAGAGCTTTCAGATGATATATTTGAGCTTTATAATAGTTGAATCTATGATGGAGTTTTAGGGGGAGTTAAACAAACGTATTTACCTGTAAAAGCGGTCATTTTGATGACGTCATCACAGGTGGGCCTTTGACCTCAGAAAGAAAAATTAAATATTTCTAAATATCTCTTTTAAAGAGCTTTCAGATGATGTATTTGAGTTTTGCAATATTTCAATCTATGATGGAGTTTTAAGCAGTTAAACGAACGTATTTACCTGTAAAAGCGGCCATTTTGATGACGTCATCACGAAATGACCTTGACCTCCGATCAAGTGTCTCCCGGCGTTTTTTTGTCCTCCTATGTGAATTTAAGCCCCACCTAAAATTTCAGACTGGTATCCGGAAGTAAAATATGTTTGCACTAACTCCACGGACTATGTAATTAAATGTTCTGAAATTAGTGATTTATGGTAGAATCCTAGTTTATGGTCCGGCGATAAATGAATAAATCTGGCAACCACAGAATTAGCATTGGATGATTGGATTGTTTGGCGACTTTAAGCAAAATGGCAACCATAGAATTATCATTGGCTGATTGGATTGTTTGGCGACTTTAAGCAAAATCGCCAAACCCGGACCGTAAACTAGGATTCTACCAGTGATTATTTCCAAAATTCATTCATGAGCGTCAAGGATTTTGATTGTTTACAATTACCGATGTTGAATGAAAAAAATTCAATTTGGCGCTATTGGTGATATTTTGCGAAAAATTAACTGAATCATTTTTATATCGACGATATTTAGAAAATGAATCATTGTAAAACATTATTTTGCATTGATTCGTGACAAACTGGGGGTGTAAATGTTGGAATTGATATCTTGTTCACTTTAAGGCACTATTTTAACACTTAAGGCATCTGTTATGGAATTTAAACGTAAAAGTAATGTGGCGTTTACACCAATTTTTTTTTAATAACTGCTTTATTATGCTTTGGAAATAATGTAATTGAAATTAACCTTGTTTTACATCCTTTTGTCGCCAAAAAAGTGTTAAGTTTCTGTTGCTAAAAGAATTTCACCGTTGATTCAAGTTTTCAATAATTCGAGGTACCATAAACCCCATTTTTCTCCGATTTTGCAAGCTACCGTTTTAAAACATTTGCACAAACTGATTATTCGGTTTATCTGCTGAAAAAGCAGTGTACTGAATATTCGGTGTATCTCTACTTTTTACCATACCGTACCTTTAGAGTATTTCTTTAAAGTTATATAAATAATTAAATGTCCTGGATTAAGTGGGTATTAAATGATCACCTGCCACTAATTAAATTTGTGTGTCTTGGGAATGGTATAATTTTATGAGCTATAAATTTCCGGAACTTAAATGAATTTTTAGAAATAATTTTTTGAAAAACAAAGAAAATGATGAAAAATAAACATACAGAAATAATCAAACTACATAATTTTGAAAATTGAAGTGTACAGAAAAAAAAGGTGCTGGGGAACTAGATGCTGTTCAAGTAGTATGTACGACATTTTTCATCAGAGGGTGAACCGTGTTGTTGTGATGCATGATACACAGATAATGAGAGTTTTCAGTAGCTTGAGCCCTAATCAGCTCCATTTTCGTAGTGTGCTTTAGGTATACAAAATAAAAAATATAAGTGCATTTGGTAACCTTAAAACGGGTGAATTTCATTACAATTTCTTGTTCTACTTTTATTTACAGACTCTGTAATTTTCATGATTTGTTTTGTTTATTCTTTTCAGAGGCAGAAGAAAAAGACCGCAGGAACGAAAAAAAAGATTTTTGGGGGAGCTCTTGCAGAAGTTTACTGAAATGCAGAAAGCATATGATGAAAATTCGAAAGAAATTTGTTCGCTAATGAGACAATCATTAGAAAATGATGCAAATTTCATTGTGATTATGAAGGAACAAAGAAATGTTTTAAATCATTACTAAATAAATAGTACTCAATTTCATGTGTTATGTGATTTGTTATTTTGTTTAAAAGATTTTTTAATATGCATAAAAGAAGTAACTGTAATCAGTGACTTCATTGCTTGCAAAAAACTAAACAAACTCATAAAAAGTCAAATTTTATATCATTTCAAAACCAATGTCTCCTATAAGAGAACTTTATTAATTGTCATTCATGTAACAATTTCAAACTTTTTCAGCTTTTATGCCAATTGTGTTGAAAACAGAATTGTTTACCGAATTTTAGAAGAGGCTATATCCGCAAATTCCCCTCTGTTTAATTTTCCTTCTCTTGACTATACTGTCGTGCTACGCGCAAAAGTGGAACCTGCAGTCAAACTCAAATTCGGACACTACTCTTCAAAGTTTTGCGCCACCATGTACAAATGGTGCCTATGTAATGGTACATGCTGCACCCCCCCCCCTCCCGCAAAAACTCTGCGGCTTTATTTCAATGTGGGAACCATCAACGGTTCCACAGCATCGAGGAAACCCCCATTCGCTTTCAAACAGCCCAACAACAGTGGACATCTCTTCCTGAGTGGATGGAAATTTTATAACTTCTGGCTGGTAATTTTTCACGAGAAAGTCACAAAATTCCAGAACACATTCACAAACGGTGGACTTTTGAACACCCAAAAAGGTGGGTTATAGTCCAGTAATCCGCTGAAGAGGCTAGCTTGTACAGGGCAATAGCGATCTTTTTCCCGCCAATCATCGCCAAAATTTGTCGTTTAAAGTTTGCACGTTTACCTCTTGAAAACAGTAAACTACATATAAGATCACAGTCACAGTTAATCAGAGCTACAGCCGAGGCATTTAAATCTACGAAATTACAGTTACAGTTAATTTGCCGTTCCACTCGAAGCAGCGGTTTACAGTTAAGCTTTAAGTGCGTTCTCCAGTGCAAACAGCATTCAAAATAAGTGCGCTTAACTCGTAAGTGCACTTGTGATTGAGTGCACTTATTTCGCAGTGCAAACGGGGTATTAGTCTCTACTGATGTCTGGTAGTGTTTCAGTTTGTTCTGTTTGTTACTCTTTCCTATTAGCTCATGAGCTTTGTCCAATAAGAGAAAAGAAAGGCAGTGATGGGGACTGACATATAACGTGACACTTTAATTTCTTTTCAGTTTTGTGTAAAAATAATGGAAAAACATTATGAGAACAAGGGGAAACAATGGCTATTTTGCTGTTTGCTATGATCTTGGGGCGACCCATTTATTCCCTCTTTTCAAAATTGAAGATTGGTGCTGGGGGAGGGGATGAAATGAACCATAAGTTTAAATTCAGATTTTGAATGGAAGTACACTTTGTGAAGTTCGGATTGAAAACGAAACACTTCGTCTGAAAAACAATATATACCTAGGGGGAAAATAATCCTCAAATCAATCCCCAGGTGAGACGTCATATTAGTATAGCGTTAATGGTATATTTGGGTGGGGGAAGGGTTGTACTTTGCCTTGTTATAAGGAAGCCCATTTATCAACTTTAAACAAGTTTACTGTTCATTTTGCATCAAAGAAGCTTTTTTTTAGCATTTTAAATAGTTTGGGGGGAAAATGGTTGGGTCAGGAAGGAAGGGAGGGGGAGCTAACCAATCTACAAGTTAATGTTAGCTCACTTACCTAGAGTAAAAATAATAGTCAATTCAATCCCCAGGTTAGACGTCATAATAGTACAGCGTTAATGGTATATTTGGGTGGAGGAGGGGGATACTTCGTCTAGTTATAAGGAAACTCATTTACCAACTTTAAAAAAGTTTAGTATTCATTTTGTATCAAAGAGGTTTTTTTTTTAACATTTTGAACAGTTTTGAATTAAAAAAGAGTGGTTGTGCGGTGGAGGAAGGGGGAGGGGGTGAACCTGACAAATCTATAAGCTCATGCTAGTTCACTTTAAACATATTCATGTTTGTTCACTACTTTTTAGACCATCACAAGCAAGAGAACTTAGTATTTAAATAAATAGAATCTAAAAAATATCATTTTTTTCCTATACAGTTTTATTCAAAAATTCAAAAAAATATGATCCCATTGAGATCCCAATCTAAAAATTTCCACAAACATAGATGAAATACACAAAAATTTTTGAGAATTTTTTCAAAAAAATTAATTATATGTTTTTCGAGAAATTTAAATTTGAAATTTAAATTTCATTTTTTGAAAAAGAAAATTTTTATCAAATTAGTCATGTTGCATATCAAATTAAGCGGTAACTAACGTACTTTAAAATGCCATTTACAAAATCGTTCTATCTATATTTGGTGCCGAGTTATGGTCCCTTTTATGTACCCTTATCCATGGAAAAACGAGGGTTTTTCCAAAGTTCAAAGTCTCATAAATGAAAAAATAATAGAGATAAAAATCCAAAAATTGAGACTTTTGATTACCTCAAGGGGTACAATTGATGAGCCAAATGTGAAAGAAATACAAAAATGTAAGGTAAAAAACGTTGGATCACTTGACATGGAATGACCCAAATGAACTAAATTCTTTACATTTTAGGTAAAATTCGGCGCATAAGTGAAATATTTATCTTTAGAGCGACGCATAAACGAACGATACTATCATTATTTTGCTATGGAATGTGCTGGGACCATTAAAAATCGTCGTATATGTGAAAAAGGCCCATAAATGAGGCGGCGTATAAGTGAGAGTTCACTGTAATTTCATAAACACAATGAAACCAGTTTAAGAATGTCTCGTTGAGACATTCTCCGGCTTAATAACTTTTTTTCAGAACAAAATTTTTCATATTTCCTTATAGTCAAGCTTACCTTTTCAAAAAAGTTTTCTAGTTTTCCTCCGTTTATAAGACGTTTCTGGTTTGTCTGAAAATGAAAAGTGATATTTTACTTGAACGTTTTTAGTTTAATGTTGATTATTTTTTTCTATGAGAAGCATCAGTTTTAATATATTCCTCTATTTCAGGATACGGTTGTAAATTTTCTAAATTATACATAGTAGTAATGTAGGGGAATGTAGAGCAAAGTGAAATGGTTAAAATAACTTACCTTTTTCAAAATGGACAATTCTGAAATTTTTTCGAAAATTACAGTTGAAAAAGAAATAACTTCTTTTTTTTACAATAAAACGCTCTGAAATAGTATTTTTCATTTTTTTGTACGATTTTTTTTTCTTTGCGACAGACATGGGGCCAAATGAAAACATGGTAACCCTGCAATTTTACCAGCCAACTTGCTGTATGGCAGCCTTAAACCTACGAAAGCCTTTCAGGAGCAAAGCAAGAACGCGCCAATCGCTTGGCGATTTCTGAAATTGCGCAAAGCAGGGGACCTAAAGCACATTTTCATGAAAAGCAAAATATTTTTCTATTTGCCTATTAAAAATATTTTTCACCAAATGAATGAATAAAAGAGGGATGCAATAAAGAATGAATAAATAAAGGAACAGTAAAGCAATAAAAACATGAATAAATAAATTAATCTATGAGAAAAATAAATAAGTGACAAAATCAGGGGATGAATGATATAACAGGTGTGTGTGATATGACCATTACTTATAAATTCTATATTGCAAAGTTAGTTATAGACAGCTAATTCCATTTTGGTTCGGAAAGAAAAGTACATTTTTGTCGACTAGTGTAATTGAGTCGCTTATTTCAAAAACCAGTCAAACAATAAAACTTCTAATTAAAACAAACATTTGTATCATCACTTAAAAATATTTATTAAATTTTGCAACACTTTTTACTAAAAGAAATACATCCAAATATACAAGATTTACCCAGCTTGCAAGTTAGATTTGTGGGATCCACGTTATATTTTTTTAAATAACACAAGTACTTGGTAAATAACACAAGTACTAAAATAATTTTCTTAGTTTATCTTACAAGTACTAATATAATTTTCTTAGTATAACACAAGTATTTGGTAAATAACACAAGTACTAATATAATTTTCTTAGTATAACACAAGTATTTGGTAAATAACACAAGTACTCTTATAATTTTCTTAGTATAATACAAGTCTTTGGTAAATAACACAAGTACTAATATAATTTTCTTAGTTTACCTTTTATTTTAATAAATTATGACTAACGTTGGAAGCTGGAAGCATTTTTCAACTAAAACAATAATTCCCTCTTGAAATGCTGCATAAAGCAAAAACGTGTTCCATTTTATTCAATCAAATCAACCCTTCGTTTTCTTTACTTGAGGCAAATACAAACCAATATGTTGAATAATTCATTTCCATAAATATATTTTTTTCTTTCGCATTACAAAAGCTAAATATCGAGCAGGGCTAATAATTCGCAAAAGAATTCTCATTCTTTGCAGCTGAATAATCAATCGATATGGAAATACTAGCTGCCAGGGCAGCTAGATTAGCTTCCTGCGGCATGTTGGTGCATAACGTCCCCGCCTCCCTAACTTTTACCTCATTCTGATGTTATATTATTTGATATAATTTAATGTTCATAAGATTTCAAGACATACCACGCACGTGGCCCGACGTTGCACGGGCACTTCGTGCCTTGAAAGTAGGGAGGAAAATTTCAAGAAAGTACTCCCCGCCAAGGCGACTCGCTAAGTGGCGCCCTCGCGCCTTTTCTTTCTTCCTGCATCAAAAAATCATTCAAATTATTGAGATGCTGCACGGGCACTTCGCGCCTTCAAGATGGTGAGGAAAGTTTCTGTTAGTTCAGCTCGCTCAAAGGAAAAAAGCAGACATAGATACTCAGTTTTTAATATAAGTAGATGGCTTTTCAACAAATGAATGTTTCAAAATATTACCAGTAGCTAGCGATAAAAATTCTACGTAAGTGGCCCACTTATGAGTTTCGTGTTTGATTTAGTTAAGCCTTCATTCTAAATTCTCATTCTCATTCTCATTTTTATCACTGTTTCATAGCAACGACGTTTTGCAAAAATGGATTTCATATTTAATCATTTATTAGGCTTAATCGCTTTAAACTTGACTACTTATTAATTGATATCTTCGCTAATTAAAATCGTATAATTATATAGATTGAAACTAATGAAGCCTGAAAAATTACCTATCTATCGGTACCTGGTTCGACTTTCAGTTCATTGGCGTTCAGGAGAAAGAAGCGTGACATAGAAAGAAAGATAGTTAGAAAGATACTCAGTTTTTAATATAAGTAGACTAGCTGCCAGGGCAGCTAGATTAGCTTCCTGCGGCATGCTGATGCATAACGTCCCCCCTCTCTAACTTTTACCTCATTCTGAAATTATATTATTTGATATAATTTAATGTTCATTCGATTTCAAGACATACCACGCACGTGGCCCGGCGTTGCACGGGCACTTCGTGCCCTGAAAGTAGTGAGAAAAAAATTTAAAGAAATTACTCCCCGCCAAGGCGGCTCGCTTACAGGCGCTTCACGCCTTTACTTTTTTCCTATATAAAAAAATCATTCGAATTATTGAGATGATTCGCGCCTTCAAGATGGTGAGGAAAGTTTCAGTAAGTTCAGGTCGCTCAAAGAAAAAAAGCAGACATAGATACTCAGTTTTTAATATAAGTAGATGGCTCTTCAACAAATAAATGTTTCAAAATATTACCAGTAGCTAGCGATAAAAATTCTACGTAAGTGGCCCGCTTATGAGTTTCGTGTTTGATTTAGTTAAGCCTTCATTCCAAATTCTCATTATCATTGTTATTATACTGTTTCATAGCAACGACGGTTTGCAAGAATGGATTTCATATTTAATCATTTATTAGGCTTAATCGCTTTAAACTTGACTACTTATTAATTGATATCTTCGCTAATTAAAATCGTATAATTATATCAATTGAAACTAAAGAAGCTTGAAAAATTACCTATCTATCGGTACCTGGTTCGACTTTCAGGTCATTGGCGTTCAGGAGAAAGAAGCGTGACATAGAAAGAAAGATAGTTAGAAAGATACTCAGTTTTTAATATAAGTAGATTTTCCTAATTATCCCTTTTATGCATGAGCGGTCCGCAAAAATTCTTTGCCCTTCCTCCACGAAAGTTCTAAATTTCTTAACGAAATAATCTATTTAAATCCACTGAATTGTGCTTTGAGAACGGAAAAATTGTGTTTCTCGTTATTACAATGGTACTTGTAACAATTTATTAATGACGTGAAATTAGAATACGAAGTAATTAAATTGTTTCTCGGAATGGTATTTCAAACAGTGTACGTGGTTTAGCTCAATTAAATATAGCGTCTGGTTCGTATTTTAAATATTTCTCTTACAAGCAGATTTCGGCGATTCTGATCTTCGTTAAATTATGTATATGTTGGAGACTTTTGTGTAAATTAATAAAACCCAAAAACTGTGCTATGGAACATGTTTTAGTAAAATTAATTATTCCTACTTTTAAGTATTTTGGTATATAATTATTCTAGCTTACCAGTGTGAAGCATTTGCACATGACAGAAGGAAAGCAACAACCCCGTTTCTTAAAGTATTTTTTTAAATATCAGCAACATTTTAAATCGTTTATTTTTCGCATATAGCAGTGAAAAAAATCTTCAAAATGATGTCTTACTTTTGAATCTTGACGAAGTATTACTAAAATTATGTTTCCACCCCTCCCTAAAAAAAAAAAAAAAACCTTTGAGAAATAAGTTGCGTTAGAATTATTCTAAAGAAAAAATCTTAAAATATTTTTCGGCCCAGATTCAAACTCCTATTATAGTTGATACAACGCTCTAGGAACCGAAATAATATATGTTTATTTTCGAATGCTATTTATTAAAGCAATGTGTCATAAAAAACAGAAAAATACGCTTTTCTGACACAAATCAATGTTTAGACAGTGGGTCTATTTCTTGTGAGTAGCCGGCAAAATAAACTTTCAAATGAGGGGTAAATCATGGAGTTTTATTAAAAAAAAAAAAAAAAAAGGAAGATCTTGCGTGGTGACAGAAAACACGCTAGAAAATAATATACAAGGCGCATTTCTAAAGTAAGTACCGTTTTGATGTAAATAAAAAACAGACAGAAATACCCTTACAACTGTATTTTTACATGAAAGCCCATGCCTTAAACTACGTTTATACGTAATTGCCATTAAATGTAAGGCACTTATCATATCGTACAATCACCTCCAAAAAACGTTCATCGATTGAGAGTGCCGTGGACTACAGTGTACCCTCACTTAAGCGGCGGCCCAAGGGACCAACAGAAAAAGGCGCATAAGTGAGAGAGACGCATAAGTGAACAAGCCTATTTAAAGGACTAAAACGCAACATAGGTTCTAATGAGAGAATGAATAAGAATATTTCTAAAGAAAAGGGACACATTACTACGGTTTGGCAATTACTGTTACAATGATAAAGAGAAAACAAAAATTGTAGCATACCTAATTACAAAGTGCTCCCCATTAAAACGATATAAAATAGCTAATTGCCTCTCTCCGAACTCTAGTTTATGCGGAAAAAATGCCTTCCGTGGACATTTTAGGGAAAAGTTTTTTTTTTTTTTTTTTTACATTTTAGGGAAAATTCGGCGCATAAGTGAAATATTTATCTTTGGAGCTACGCATAAACGAATGATGCTATCATTATTTTGCCATGGAATGTGCTGGGACCATTCAAAATCGTCGTATAAGTGAAAAAGGCGTATAAATGAGGCGGCGTATAAGTGAGAGTTCACTGTATTAGGTACGGGCGGCAATTCGTTTTTTAACTGCAAAAGGGTTAAAAGCTACCGACATTCATCGCGAGATTTCCTCAGTACATGGTGAAACCATTATGAGCGATGGAGTGGTTACGATTTGGGTCCTAGCGTTCAAAGATGGCCACTCTAATGTACTCACCAAGGAGCGGAGTGGTCGACCTTCCTTTATTAATGAAGATTTTGTGCGAAAGCAACCCAGATCGAGCATCCAGTGACTACTGTGTTTCCATCTGAAGCAGCACCTCGGCGGCTAGCCAGTGCCACGAAAGTGATGGTGATGTCAGATTGATCGTCATGCAGTGGCGCCATCTTTCTTTGAAGAGGGACTTTAAAGCTGATTGTACGATATGATGAGTGCCGTTCTTATTGGCGACAGTTACGTAGAAAAGTAGTATAAAGTACTTTCATGTAAAAAAATATACAGATATCTTTGCTTGCTTTTAATTTATACCAAAACGGTACTCACTTTAAAAATACGCCTAGTATGTCATCTCAAAAATACTCGCATACATTTTCCGTACAAATGATTCCGTAAATGTGAGTGTGTGTTTGTTCCTCGTACAAATCCACAGTTTACGACGGATTTTTGCCAAATTTGGCACAGAGGCCCTGTGGTGCTAAGGAATCACATAGAGGGTGGAGGGTTTCTGCATTGACTTTGAACTCAATAACTAAAGAACAATCCACTTTCACAAAGTACTTTCTTCCTCAGCGCCAGGATTCATAACTGAAGCTGTAAAAACCGATCTTTAAATGGTGAATATAATAATGTTCTTTTTGTAAAATATAGACGTATCTTTTAAAAGAGTCATCTTTACTACTTTTAGTTTTTTCTATTTGATTTTTGCTTTCGTTGTATTTCCTGTATTTTGCATTTTTCTAATCCAGTCAATCCCAAAAATTAAAATCGGGGTTTTGATGTAATAAGTTATTTCACATCATAATTAGTCTTTTTGACGTATTCATACACTAATTTATGCAATATTTATCATGTTCCAAACCTTAAGTCAAACTTTTGTGTCTTCTTTTTTTATAGAGCACTTAACAATCTAATTGAATGCTCAGATATTATTAATTCCATCCATTTTTCTGTTCCAAATAGAACTCTTAGGAGTCATCTGTGTTTTACAAATATTTTTACAAAGTTTAATTATGTTGATAATTCTTGCCTTTTTAAATTTTACAAACTTTTAAACTCTCATTGTCGTGTTTTGGATAGTTTTAATATGTCTTTTAATAATTTTAAGTCTATTTGTTTTAATATTTTAAATGTGTAATTTGTTTTCATTCGTTTGTTGTCTTTTAAATTTTTACAAAATTTTAACTCCTTGTCGTGTATCAGATATTTTTAACCTGCCTTTTAATTGTTTTAAGTCTATATGTTTCAATATTTTTAAGGTATAA